>JAJIYU010002461.1:0-30202 GCA_030144865.1 Tinospora cordifolia
TTATTATTATTATTATTATTATTATTATTATTATTATTATTATTGTCTTGTCTTTTGATCTTAGGGCATCAGCTATGTCCGTTTGAGCATGCTGAGGTGGCGTTCAATGGAGCGTCACCTCAGTAGCAAAGCTTTGAGCACTCGATGCAGACCGAACACTTGATTCTCTAATTATTTTATTTTTTTTATTTTTTTATTTTTTTAAATTTGATGTCGCCACCTCACCCAAACGCTCGGTCTGCACCGAACGTTTGGGCATAAGGGATCCCATTAGTATCCTGGCTAACTTCTTATTTTTTTTTTGAACCTAGACCAGTTTAGAGTTTGAGTGTTGCAGTTCATCATAAACTACCCTTTTCAGTTAAGATGAACAGTGGGGGTTAAATATTGTCAGGACTGGTTTAAAATTCACATTCTGACAAACTTTTCCTACTAAATGTCCAGGTCAACGACCATCTAAGTTACCCGAGTTTAGGTTCTACCTAATATCTTATTGCGCGGCATAAGATAAATTTCATCTTTTAAGAGTGTCTAGGCCTTTTGAAATGAAATCTCATGAGCCTAGAAGTAGTTAAGTGGAGATATTGGCAGTCTATGAGATTTAGACCCACGAACCGAAAACATTGTGGTGATATAGAAATATGTATTTTCTGAATCTTGTAAGAGAGCAATTTTTGAATAAATTAAGTAGTAGCCAAAGCAAAGGAAAAAGCTCAATATGAACAACAAATTAATAAGAGAAATTCAAATTAACAAGTATGCTCTTACTCTTCTCACACTTCTACATGTAAAACTACCTGAATGGAGGTTAGTGTATTGACTCTAATTTGAAATCCAAAAAGCGAAAAAAGGAAAAAAAAAAAAAAAGTTTTGTACATGTTCGAATATTAAATGTTTAGAAATTTTCCTTGTGAAAATGGAATCGCGTTGTGGTACTTTGGTTGAACTCCTTGCAAAGCGTCTTCAGCTGTTTGGTAAGTGCGGGACTCCCACAGTAGAAAACACCTGTATCGTCAACATGGTATAAATGAGAAGCAAAGAGACAAAGTTCGGCAGTTTGAGAATATATATAGATCTTAGAATTAGAACCACAGTATCTATGAGAAGAAGTAGGTGATTCTTGCCTATTCGAGATGATTTGTGATCATTTGCCAATTGAGAGAACACCTTTCTCCAGTTTGGTCTTGCAAAATGTGTTCGTATCTATTAGAACAAGTGTTAGAAACAGCTATATACTATGTATACATATGCTATATAATGTAAAAAATTTGCAATTGAAGGAGGCACTTGTGCTCATTTCTAGTGTAATTTTGATTTCTTTTTTTTAAAGAATAGAAGTGATTTTGCATAGTTAATGGAAATAACGCTTACCTGACTCTGGGAGACGATATCTACGCCATTCTTTGCGTGTTGCAGCCTTTGAACCATACTGATTAGAGCAGAGCGAGCATCTCCTTCTTCGTGCACACTAGTCAAGTAGTTATGCATTTCTATGACATTCTGCAAGAATCCAAGTACAGAATTATTAGTTGGTTTTGACAATGTTAGATGGAAGGAGAAACATTACATATATAGTTACAAAAGGATCTGACATTTTGATCAAAATCGATGATGTCGTCCATGACACCTCTGAACCACTCGAACGAGCCTTGTTCTCTTGTGACCCAATAGAAGTATGCCCTTCCTGGACCCTTTCCCTTACTTCCCAATGCATTTCTCAAAGGTGACTGCAGGTTTGAAACTCCAATTCTTGTTAATAGCAATTCACAATCCTACTGAGCTGAAAATTGAGTTGGCTAAGTGGTTCATTGTTAACTCACCAGCGATTCATCCTTCAATGTGTGCAGTATATCCTTGAGAATGCTAATAAATGGTGTAGCACCGATTCCCAAGCCAATGAGCAAGAGAATGTCGTACTTCTTGTAATTCTGTGCCGGTGCTCCATAAGGTCCTTTAATGAAGATTTTTGGAAATCTTAAAATAACAAAGGAAAGGATTAGCAATGCAGCCAAAAGGACCAGTAAGTTTAAAACTACCCATGAGCACCTAAAAAACTCACCCTTGTTCTATATTTTCATAACCTGGTGCTCTGGTTTCTATTCTTTCTAATCTACCAATGCTTGGTTTTGAAGAAACTGTTGAAACCTGCATGAAAATAGGGCATCTCAAAGTTATGTTTGTATCTGCTTTTTTATAACTAGAACGGGATTCCACTTGGGACTCTATCAAATATGGCTTAGTTGAAGACCTCCAACAGGAGACTCTTGTGACTCAGGAGGATAAGATGTTCCTCACTGTCATTTAGGCCTTTAATGGTGACCCTTTTAACAACATTCAAATATAATTACTCTAAGGCATCACAATCTATGTGGAGTTCAAGTCATAACCTTTTCGAATAGCTTCCTCAGCGCCGTTGTCCAATCACCCAATGTTCTGATATGGACGCTCAAGTAGTCATCTCCTGGTGCAGAGGTGATGGAGAAGGGATGCCTTTACATGTTAAAAACAGAAATCATTGCTCAGAATTTGCAGCAAAAAAAAAAAAAAAGAGAGAGACCTAAGATATTTATGAAAAAACTCTTTCAATTATGTACCATTCAAAGGAAGATAAATCCGGGCATTTCAGGAATAAGTACATGCCACTCTTGTACTTGAATCCTGGAGGTTTGCTCATGTACAATGCAAGAACATTCCCTTTATATGTTACACTCTGCAGAACAATGAACATTTCAAAAATCCATCACTGATTTTAAGAGTAAATTAATTGCATGGAACTCATGAATTGAATAAAATTGTGTACCTTGATAATGTTTACATGGGAAGAGCTTCCATGGATTAGCGTGTGCATTCTCTCACTAGTGTAGAGAATGATTGGAAATGCAATATACATCCATGTCTGTATGGAAAAAAATGGTTTCATTTTTAGTATTTTAGTTCAGTTCCATCACATATAAGCTTGACTCAGATGATGTTTCGATGGCTTACTGTTTTTTGGTACCAGTGAACACTCAGAAAAATATAGTATCCATGAATGATGAAGAGAGCATAGGCAATGGCAAGCAAGTGATGTGCATACCAGAAGGTGTTGAAACCAGCCAAATGGTGGAATGGCTTGGGTAATTTGATGGCGTTCTTCCTAAATGCATGAGTTGCCAAAGTAAAGGAGAATCCCATTATAATCACCATGATAATACCAGTGATGCTAGGAGTAGAAGCTAAGAGATCTCCATATGTTGGCTGTTTATCGTGAAAATAAGGACCAAGAGAATCAATAAATTCAATCTTCGGGCATGTGGCAGCTCTTGTAAAATCACAAGTTAGATGCATAAGCGCATGAACTGATGTCCCTATTGCAATTCCAAGAGCAATCACTTTGTGAAAATTGATGTTATCGTCAAAGGGAATGAAGGTGCTTAGAAAACTTGATCTAAGCTTTGTGAGTGTGCTTCTACAGACCGGCAAGAGTATTAGAGCCATATTGAACTTGAGACCCTCGGCAGCGCCTTTAGCAAAGCAGACACAGTGGCCCATGACTCTGAAAGCAGGATGCGACTTGTACTGATTGAACTTCCAAAGGAAAAGGCCCAGGTTGATAAGAAGCCACAAAACAATTATCCATATTCTTCTTCTGTTCTCGTCGATGAAAACTAGTGCTTTTGACAAGAATCTGCTCACGGGTGTCCTGTATTGCTTTGGGATCATTGTTTTGGTGAGCGAATTGTTCCCTCTGGCAACTTTTTCTGCTTCTTCTCCACTAACCATCCCTCGCAGCAATGTCTCTAGTTGCCAAAGCTGTTTAAGAGAAAATGATGGCAATAAAAGATATGGCCTCCTGATTCTTTTTTTTTTTTTTCATATGCTGGAAATAAAGCATTTCTTTTTCTCAACTCCATACCTCTATGTATCCTAGATGGTCAGGATCAAGCTCCTCCATGATTAAGGCAGCATAAGTGCTGGCATCTTCTTTAAAATTTGATAGCTTGTTGGCTGCCGCGCTGATCACAATCACCTTTGCATGAAAATGTAATTACATAAATGAAAAACAACAAAGAACAACAAAAGAATTCACAGAATTTCGTTCTTACCTCTTTCACCTCCTCCTCTGATAGTTTGCCATCGCCATTCTTGTCACACCTAGCGAGGATTATAAGTTCTTCAGCTAACTATTTTAGTTTTCTATATCTACTCATGGTTTCTAAAATCGAAAGTATGGATTTGAAAGGGAAATTTAGGAAAGAAGCTTAATTTTGTTTACATGTCAAAGAAAATCTGAAGGCGCGCATCTATATCACGATTTGATATCTCCTCCCAAAACTGCTTCAAATCTTCCTTGCTGATTCCATTGTCAGGATCCAAGTTCCTGCGCCTCATTAAGGCATTATAGAGCTCGCCCGCGAATTCCTTCCCCTCAGTCATGCCTACAAAACAGACACGTTGTTTTAGTCTTCTTCTTCCTCCATGAACTAGGTAGACTTAGCTGAATTTCCATAAGAACAAGTATACTCACCGATGCAGCGACCAAAATTTTCACCCGAGAGCCTATCATTGACGGAAAGTTCTAGGAATCTCTTCTCAACTGCTTTCCATGCATCTGTTTCTTTACCCGTCTTCATCCTATCGAGAAATCTCAAGCTCATTATCCTTTTTGATGCATTTGAACTTGATCTAGCTATTGTAGGGCCTTTACTTCTGTTTCCTTTTTTTTCATCACTCTTGGGGATATTCAAGTTCTTCAACTTGAATGATTTCATGATTGATCCATCTTGGTCATCATCGATTGGAACATCGTCCATTCGTTCAATCTCTTCGGTAACTACAATGCTCTCTAACATCCATTTGGAAGAACCTTCGCGACCCATGTTTTCAGAACCATTCATTTGTGCGAATTCAGTTTTATATTGGTGAATCTTCGCTTGTCTGAAGAATATGTGAATCAATGGAAGAAGAAGAAGCAGCAGCAGCAGAAAGGAGGCGCAGGTTTTCTCGACAACGAAGAAAGAATGAGGAGAAACAGAGACGGGCGAAAGAGTGAAGAAACGGTCAATAACTGTCAACAGGGAATGGTTTAAGGACCTACCAATCGAAGCCTTTCTTTGGTAAACTTTGTTCTCTCTCTTCTCCCAAATATATCTACCTTCTATGTAACGGAATTTATTTTAATTACTCTTTTTTGCTAAATCACTGAATTGCTAAGTTAATTTAAATTTATATGGATTTGAAAAATGAAATTAAAAAAAAAAAACAAAAAACAAAAAAGAGACCTGATTGGGTGCTAGATTAGTGGTTCACCTGCCGAGGATTAAGATTATAAAAAATGGAACCAATTAAAAAACTCCTACATGTGGTAGACAAAGAAATTGTGCTCTCCATGTAGCCTTTAAAGAAAAGAAAAATTGCAGAGCAGATGGTCTACTCTATTCTTCCTCAAAACTTGCTCTTACTTAGCCCTTTATACATTTTTCAAACTATACTGTTCTAATTTAAATTGCCCAATAGCTAATTTTGATAATTAATATTTGATTTGTGATCAAGGCACGTAATCTACTGAGTGCCACGGTTGTCCACAGGCAAATGTTAGCTGTTCAAGGCCATCATCATTAGTTATTCTATGGCCAAGGTCAAACCAAGATCCTCCTCACTGAGATTATTGGTATTGCTCATGCCTTGAGAAATTAATAGAATCTCAGCATATAGCAGGGTCAACCTGTTAATACAATTTATATTTTAATGAAATTTTTTTGTAGCATGGTCAACCCGTTAGCGTTAGTTGCTAGCACGTCGTCCTGAAAGGTCCGTGTGGGGGATTGCACTGTCTATAATTCTAGCTAGGCCCCTTGGTTGCTCAACCTGGCTACTAGTTATATAAATTAATTTTTTTAAATATAATTTTGGATTTCAACCTTCATAAATTAAATAATTTGATTTACATTATGAGTTTCCCTTTGTTAGAAGCCATAAATTTTACAGTCAATTAGTGCGAAGAATAGGTTGTTGATAATTAAATGCAAGGTTAATATAAATAAAATCTTTAACTTGCAACTAAGGGTGACAATTAGTGTCACTACGCCACAAATGAATTATTTCGTAAACTGATATGATTTATATGTTACAAATTTAAATTCGACTCATTTATTTATCGTGTTAGATGTGCAAATTCGAACTCAATCTGTTTAAATATACGCTATTTAACTTTTTGTAACCAAATTTTAAAATTATTTCTTATAAAAAATAATAAAAAATATAAAACATAAATAATTTATTAAAAAATTAAAATTAAAAATATTTTTATGTATAATGCATTTTTTTAACTTGTATATAATCGTATTAAACAAGTTATTTTCAGGTTTAACAAATTAACTTGTTCATAACTTGAAATTTAGTCATTTTTAACGTATTTTTATTCAAATTTATTTATATTAAACTTAATTTTGGTAAATACATGTTATATTCAGCTTGAGTTATTGTGTTATATTACAAATTACCACATCTACTTATAAACACTGTTAACATATGCTTAAAAATAGAAAGGCTTGATACCTGCGATGACAACAACAGTGAACACTAGCAAAATCATAATAGAAGATGGAAGTCAATCGGCCATTGAGAAAGAGATGAGAGGGTGGAGGAGTCTTATGTTAGACAAGAAAAACATAAACTCTTTCTATTTCAAGTCTAGCATACATATGATAAAGAGTTACGCTTAAACTGTTATACTATTTGATTTGGATACATTATAAATGATACATTTATAACATTGATTACACACACATACTAAATATAATAATATATAAACGATCCAATATATTAATTTAACATTTTGATAATTATTTTATCTAGATCCCCACAAAAATACTAAGCCAATCTTATATTTAAAATAAAGTGTAACACATGTAACATTTACTATTAAATATGGTAAGTAATAGTAATATTGGCGTTATGTTTATTGTTTTAGGTAGTGTTTGATAACACTTATTACGACATCTTATTTTGATATGTCTTATTAAAAAAGTGATTTTAAAAAATTAGAGTGTTTGGTAACCTAATTTTTTTTCACTTATTTTTAAAGTCTTTTTTATGAAATAAAAGAAATACCTCTAAAGTAAACAAGTAAGATTTTTTTTTTCTCTTTTTCAAAATAAGAGGAGCAGAAAGAGGTTTTGATATTTTCTAAAATTAATATATTTTTTTTTAAATTATCCAAACTAGCCTTGTCAAGCTATTAAAAAAATTAATTCAATTTAATTTTTATTTCAATCTAATTTTAAGTAAATAATTTTGATTTATGCGTTCGTCAAAATCAACCTATTTGTATTATTAATCTTGTAGTTAAAAATTTTATTTATTTATTAACTAAAAATATAAACTAATTAGTTCTTAACTTTATATACTATTAAGTTATTTAAAAAATTTTAAAATTTAATATTCTCGAAATGAAAATATTGACTTAAATAAATTTAAAATGTTAGTTTTAATAAGGAACAAATAGATAATTTAATTACATATTAATATTTAATCATTAATAAATTGATTTTGTAATACGATTAAATTTATAAATACTTTTTTTATATATAAAACCAATAATTTTTATTCTAATGACCTAAATTACTCATATAATAAGAGAAAAATAAATGTTTGTCTTGCTTGTTTAATAAACACTCTATTTTTGAATAAGAGTTTTTTATGTTATTATCATCAAACACTTTATAAAATTTAAGCTTTTACTAAATAAGCCCGTATTCTTATTTATTTTCATTAATCTTCAAGTACAAAGGAGTACTTAATCAATATATAAAGTAACCATACAATTATTCTAAGTATATAGAGCAACGAAAATATTTAAATAAAATTAAATAATTACACAAATAATTTAATATGACTTGAGATGTCTACTTTAATAAGTTAAAGAAAAAATTATTATTATCTTGATAATGGTATAATGCATTCATTCGAGGACTCAACCTATTATTTCAAAAACAAATTTCTTATATATATATATATATATAGGAAAGTACCAATGTTTATATAATTATTTATTTTTTTGTATAGAAATATGTTTTGAGGAAATTATAGAAAATGTTAGAATAATTAAACTAATAACATAATTATTTAGGTCTTTTTTACTTAATCACGACAATGTCATTTATTGTTAATTATTATCAAAAATACTGTAATATATATAGTGTTCTTCTTCTTCGTTAACAGATATTGTTGAAGCGTTGACAGCCAGGTTTTTTGTAGTAGCGACGAAATGTGATGAGAGGCGATGACAAACGTTAGCGACGTGGGTTTTCCACGGTGGAAGTAGTAATGAGAGAAAGTTGAGTCTGTGCTACAACTAACGAGAGAAAAATCTAGACAAAGATCTACATCACTCTTAGATTCAGATCTGTTTGTGCTCATTGTCACTCCTATTAGCTATTGTCGGAGCTGTTAGATCTGTTTCTCAAGCACGAAGGAGATGGGGCAATGATCAAAACTTCTACAATGGAGACTATGGATACATTGATTTGCTTGCACGAAATCCTTTATTGTTGTTAACAGAAGGGGTTTCTAGCGAGAACCTTTGTTGTTGTCATGATGCTATTGTTGTTGATGGAAGGGATTCTGACAAGAATATTTGGCCCAGCTTGTTGAATCTCAGTTTTTGTATACCGGACGTTTTTGTATATTAACATTATACTATTTTTAAAGATTGTATACACTATACCCATTTTTATATTATTGTATACCACTTTTAGAGATTGTATACCATTTTTATTCCAAAAAATTAGTTTATAAAGAGTGTTATCCTTTTGTATATACATGTTATACCAATGTTATTTGAAAATAATACCAACAGATCATATCTTAACAGATATTACATTATATATACACATTATACCGAAGTTACATACACTATATATCAATGTTTTTGAGATATTGCTATAGAAGTTATACATGTTGTAAACATTAGGTGACTTTGTTACATCATTTTTGATTATTTGTAATATTATGTGAATTTTTTCATTTTATTTTGTCTTATGATACAGCTTGTTTGATTTTGAACAATTCATAACATTGTTATTTTATTGTATGCACACATTTTACAAATTTTATTCGAAAATAATAGCAATAGATTGTCTTTTGGACAAATTTCATGTCTTCTTAACATGTTATTCACACGTCATACTAGTATTATACCAATGGAATAGTTATTGTCGTGTTATACACGAGTTGCACATGATGCATTATTTGTCCATAATACCGATAAGATACCAAGAGCTGATTATACCCTATAATTTCGTCATTCAAATCTGTATACATGGGTTATACGAAAGTTATACTAATGTGATACCAGAAGAGATATGTTACCTAAATAGTTACATGTCATTCAAATTGGTATACATGCATTATTTGTTCGTGATATCGATATGCTACCAAGAACAAATATAACGTTGTATACCTGTCATTCAAATCTATATACACATATCATTAGGATATTATACGAATATGATACCAGAACAAATATGATACTAAATCTTGTAACATATAACATTTTGTATACAACGTGTATACAAAAGTTATACATACTATATACTAATGTTTCAGATCCTCTATCATATATGCCATTTTTTCATTTTGTTTAAAAAAAAAATTCATTTTTAAACTGTTTTTTTGATATTTTTGATATCAATTTTTTAGTTTTGTATATAATTAAAAATGACAATATTTTTATAAATATTTCTATTTTTTTTTTTTTTAGAGATATGTGCTTTTTCCGTATGTTTTTCCTTTGTAATTAATCCACTTATATGCATTAGCTTGTGCTGGATGGATGGGCCCGGATCGAACACAAGGCTCCCCTTCGCCATCAAGTGTTTAAGAAGGTCAATAATTAGATCCGTTTCCCCCGTTGAGGAGCCCAAGTTTGATCTGAACCCACAGAAGATAACTTTGCGTCGGCTACCTTACTCGGTAGACTAAAAGCGACTATCCGAGTCGCGGTCCCGTAGCTGTTCGGCGTGTTCCTCTGCAAAGAGACTTCTCAGCATCTATGGGCCATGGCAATAATAAAAGGCGGTGCTCTTGACACGCGTCATAATAGGCCAACCTCTCGGACTCGGTGTCGTATCGTACGCTATCGACATTTGCATGTGGCCCTGCTTAACTTTCGCGTTCATATTAGCAGCCAATGTGCCACTGACGCTACTTGATTGAGCGAAGTTCAAGCTTTCGTTTAGTTTATTTTTCAGTTTCTTCCATTTTCCTTCTTCTTCTTCGTCTAGGAACTTTAAATCTCGCTTAGCTGAAGTAATAGATCGATCGATCCGCGGATCGATCGGTCGATCTGCAGAAGATGAAGGCAAAGAAGAGTTCAAATCTGCTCACTGTGGAGCAGAACAGGTTCGATTCGCTTTTTTGAATTACTTGCTCGAAAATCTCCGCGAGTCTTTCTTTCTACTTTCAATGTTGACAGTTCAGCAAATCTTTCCGTTATAAGTTTTTCCTTTTGGTTCTATCGATTGAAACGTCTGTTTGGTGGATTTGAAATGTTGTGGATTTGGTGAAGATGTGAGTAATGTGGTCTTCGGTTCTTGTTTTCATCACTTTGTTTCTGATATTGAAGGCTTTGGAAAAGTTTTTGGTGTTTCTAGTGATTCTTGAATGCTTGGATTCCAGTGAAAGCATTATAGGATACAGATTTGGTTCTTTTTTGTCGTATTCACTGTTTTTCTTTTAATCGGTCGTTCTTTGATCTTACTTTCTTGTCGTATTTGATTCGTTTCATTCTTGGGCTTTAGACTTTTTTTGATAAGCATTGAATGCCAAGGTTTTTTTTTTTTTTTTTTTTTTTTTTTTTTTTTTTTTTTTTGAGTGTTGCTGTGAGAAATGCCGTTAGGTGTAATATAAGAACTATGCCTATTTTAGCTATTAGGTGTACAATGAGAAGATTAAACAAGAAAAAAAAAAAGAACAAAAATAATGAAGAAGTACTGCAAACTTAGATTCAGAGAAAACAGAGCACTCTCATTGTCATCGTTCAGAAGTCGTATTCTCCTTATGAATCTAAATGTTAGATTCTCAGATACAACACATGTTTCAAACTCTCTGCTACTACCCGATCTTAACAGAAACCGTTGCAGACAAGCTTGACAGAGAACTACTTATACATTACACTTAACGTTAGACAGTAGGATTGGCGTACTCTGTGAACTGTATGTGTTGTTTTTTGGTTTACGGTGTTTCCTTTGCATCTATGTTTAAGCTCTAGAGAATGATTGCACTCTGCTGTGGTTTTGGTTTCCCCTTGGATATTTCTGCGATAGATTTTTTCAAGGTAAGAATACAGGAACATTACTGAGCTTTTAAGGATTGATTGATTTCAGTGTGAACAGGGATGCTTATGGTTTTACTGTGCGACCTCAACACTTGCACAGATATAGAGAATATGCAAATATTTACAAGGTGTGGTGCTGGTTCCCTCTTATTCTTTTTCTGTGAAAGTAAAAAGAATTTGGTATCTCAGCTCATCTGATACGTTTTTATGATATCAGGAGGAAGAAGAAGAGAGAGCAGAAAGATGGAGAGACTTCTTGGAAAGGCAGGCTGAATCTGCTCAACATACTATTAATGGCTTGTCCAAGAAAGTATCCAAGAAACGGTCACAAATCAAAGCTGACTTGCTGGAAGCAGTAACAGGTTCGGAGAAAGTTTCGGAAGAGAATGATTCAGGTAATGGTAGGAGCTCTATTTCTGATGGTTTGAGTAATGGTGTCTTAGAAAAGGAGGAGATTCCAGAGGCAAAGGAAATTAAGAATCATAAGGTCCAAATATGGTCTCAGATTAGGTCATCCCTTACCACCATTGAGTATATGATGAGTTTTCGTGTGAATAAGGAGAAGCATGTAGGGGTAGATGAAAAAGTTACTGTTAGTGGAAACCATCTCTCTTTGGTTGAGGAAGCAACACTTGTGAATGGGGCTTCAGATGAGGAATCCGAGGATGAGTTCTACGATGTGGAAAAATCAGACTCAAACACAGTCCAAGATGTTCCCTCTAGTGAACATGTACCAGCTCCTAGTAATGTGCTCTTTCCAGAACCTTTTTTATCTTGGAAACAAGAGCTGGAATGTCTTGTCCGTGGAGGAGTGCCAATGGCTCTTAGAGGAGAGGTACAGTAAGCCTTTTGAGTTAATTGCTTCCTGTTAACGTATATCATGGTATAAGCTTTAAGCTTACTTTTTGTTATAATTCAAGTTATGGCAAGCTTTCGTGGGCGTGAGTGCATGCCGAGTGGAGAAATATTACCAAGATCTTCTGTATCCAGAAACTAACACCGGGGATAAGCAGCACCGTGATCCTTCATTCTCAAATCATATAAGTAAAGCACCAAGCCTGAATCATGAACTTCCACCAGAGAAATGGAAAGGCCAGATTGAAAAGGTTGTCAAATGCATGGGCTGCAAACTTCAATTTCATTTTTTTTATTTTTATTTTTTTAATAAATTTTCAAAGTTTTTTTAGAAGAAACCAGGATTTGTGTGTTTTTAGTGTGACCATCGCAAGGTCTCATTTTCTTTTCAAACTGACTCGTACTTTTTTGACCAGGATTTGCCTCGAACATTCCCTGGCCATCCTGCTCTTGATGAAGATGGTAGAAATGCTTTGAGGCGTTTACTCACAGCATATGCTCGGCATAACCCTTCAGTTGGATATTGTCAGGTATTTAGGTTTAGAGGTACAATTTTGAAGAGATCTCTTAAGTGCCTTGTAAATGCTACCAGCTCCTACGATTGTGAGCTTGTTGTGAACCAAGATAGAATACTATAAGACAAGTTAAAAATTTAAGACTAATAACAAGTAAATTGTATTTTCTATCAGTGAATCAGATAACCATGTTTTCCCATCCAATGTTCAAAACTAATATTTATAGGTCTCTTTGATTAAATTTTTAGTATTTGTTTGTCAGTCATACATGCCATGAATGTTGTATTTGGATGAGGTTAAGTGCGAATGTTTAGGTAGGCACCTTAGCAACGGTGTTGATTCAGTATTCAGTAGTGTTGTTGCTTTGATAAGCAATACAAAGATTCTAATGGGCCATGTCTGTAATAATGACCTGATGTGAGGAAGTAATGGAGTAAGGGGTGCCAAGAAATTGTGAAATGTTATCAATTTTGTTTTCTTTAGGTCTTCTTAACATCTTTCCTTAATTTGGCATTAAATGTTTTTTTTTTTTTTTAAACAGAAACTAATATATTAATCATAAAAGATAACTACAAAATGCCAGATGAGGTATCCGGACTTTAGAGTTTAATACAAAATTTATAGAGATTGTAAAATGTTTTTTCCCTTACATAACCAATCCCCAAATGAGTATCCTATGCCTAATTTAGTATTAAATATCCACGTAGCAAAGAGACTATTCGATCTTTCCCATAACATCCTTGCCGACTTCTCATAATTTGGCATTAAATGTTAGTAACTGCTAGTTTTCGTATCAGCTTCTACTCTCATAGCTTGGGCAGTCATGTCTCTTGGTTCTTGGGCATACATACATACATGCATACATACATATTCGTGTGTGTGTGTGTGTATATATATATATAAACACACACACATATATACATGTGTGTGTATATATATATATATATACACACACACACGAATATGTTATTTCTTCAAACCATCTTCACTCCTGAAATCTTCTTGAGGAACATACACCATAAGACATGGCCTTTAGTGAGAAGAATGTTTGAGCATATTTTCATGCATTTTGAGGAGCTCAACTTCTGTTTCTTTCATTTCATTGTCATTCTTTTCATTTCATTTTGTTGCAATTTTTCTTTGATATGATTTGCATTTCATTAATGAATAAATTTTATATTTTGCATTTGTTGATTCAAAAACAGGCCATGAATTTCTTTGCTGGACTATTATTACTTCTAATGCCTGAAGAAAATGCATTTTGGTAAGGTCATAAGGTCCATATCTTGTATTCCATTTTGATAAGCTGCATGTTTTAATTTTATTCATGTATTGTGACGTGTGTGAGGTTCTATCCCTTGCTTCTTGATGATGTAGTGGATCCTAATTTTAGAAGTCAATATTGTTTTAGGACATTAGCTGGGATCATGGACAACTATTTTGATGGCTACTATTCAGAGGAAATGTTAGAATCTCAGGTAATATTTATTTTTTCCCCTAAAAAATTTATCTTTTTATGCATTCATCACTTAGTATGAGAATGAGAACTTCGGAAAGGGAGGCAGTGGTATGCTAGGTATGGATTGCTGTGTTGTGTGGTTTGAGATTTTCTCATGGATTTATTCTGTTTCTTCAGGTTGATCAACTTGTTTTTGAGGAGCTCATGCGAGAGAGATTTCCTAAATTGGGTTAGAGTTATATGATTTTCATTTCCTCCACTTGTTTTAAATACACACAACAGATTGGTTAGTTTCTTATTACACTATATGATAATATGATGCAGTTATGCATCTGGATTACCTGGGGGTGCAGGTGGCATGGGTTACTGGACCCTGGTTTCTTTCCATTTTTGTTAACATCCTTCCTTGGGAAAGTGGTAAGTTTCTGTTTCCTATTATATTATATTATTGAATAGTGATTGGAATTTAATGAGCAGAATGTGGTATTCAACTCAAGGGTAATATGTTGGGATATTGCTTTGAATCTAAATTAGAAAGTTTATTTTGAGTACAGGTAGAATAGAAAGTTTAATCATAATAAGTTCTATCTTGTTGTTTTAGTTGTAACAGAAATTTGTTTAATGTTGATTATAAATAAGGAATGGGTAGATTAGATTGAAGTGTGAGAGAATGAGTGATTATGGAGTCATATACTAAGAGATACGATTGATAGAGTGTGTGTGACAGGAAGTGAATGAACAAAAATGACTTTCTTATATATTGTAATATTCTTTGTATAATTGATTACTCCACCCATGGCAGTGGGTATCAGTTGGTCAAACCATGTTAAATTATTCATAAAACTGTTTGATTTCTTATTTGAATATTTTCGGTACGTATTGGATTGTTTGATGGGATTGAAAACCCAAAATGAAATGATCTTTGTTATCGTTGATCCAAGTTTTAATCTTTATCCTTTTGCTTTTGTTGTTCGTTTTCCTTTTGGTGATGATTCTCTCAGTTCTTCGGGTTTGGGATGTGCTACTATTTGAAGGAAACCGAGTTATGCTGTTTCGGACTGCATGTGCCTTAATGGAGCTATATGGTACTGAATTTAGCACCATTGTTTCCAAAATATAAATGTATGTCTATTATGAACTATCTATTGCCAGTTGTTCCAATGTGCCACCTACCTGTTTCAATACTTAGTAGTTGGTGCAGTTATTGAATATTATGTACGTTTTTACTTTGGAAGACACTATGGTTTTCTTTTTCCACAAAAACTATGTATATTAAATTGT
Source organism: Tinospora cordifolia (assembly GCA_030144865.1). Taxonomy (NCBI): domain Eukaryota; kingdom Viridiplantae; phylum Streptophyta; class Magnoliopsida; order Ranunculales; family Menispermaceae; genus Tinospora; species Tinospora cordifolia. Next base: position 15,428 of record JAJIYU010002461.1, read on the forward strand.
CATGCAGTTAATGAATATTATGTACTTTGCTGCTTCAGAAGTTCTAATTTTATTTAAGTTTAATCAAATATTTCCCAACTCACTATGGGTTTTTTTCCACAAAAATTATTTATTTTTAAATGGTTATGTTGTAAAAGAACTTTTCAATCTCCCTCTAGGTTTGCTGCTTCCAGAAGGATGAACTGATGCTTTGTTCTTAATGGCCTAAAATATGAAGATGGCGCTAATTACTATGTAGGAAAAAGGTCGTTATGTTCTGGATCTTGAGAAATGGCTAGTTTTCCAATTCCTATGCTAATGTTAGCATCCCAATATTTTTTTTATTGTGCAGCTATATGAACCCCATTTTTTTCTTTAACTACCTTAATCCCCCTTTTCTTTTTTCGAATTTCCCAGACCACGGTCATCTTCTTCTTTCTTTTTTCCTTTTTTAAATAAAATAAATAAAATAAAAACACTCTGGGCTGCCATCTGCAACCTGTTAATTTTTGTTTTTTATTTTTAGAAAAAGGAAAGCAAAGAAAAAGAAGAGGATAGTTAAGGATGTTTACAAGAAATTAGCACAAGGGTGGTTAAATAAAAAATAAGGATAATTTAGCTGCACTCATTTTTCTATTATATAACCATAGTTTCCTACTTTGATGATACATTTACAACCTTGATTTTGATTTTTACTTAGTTCCTTGTAGGCCCTGCATTGGTTACTACAAAGGATGCTGGAGATGCAGTTACATTATTGCAGTCCCTAGCTGGCTCGACATTTGACAGCAGCCAACTTGTCCTAACGGCTTGCATGGGTTTCCAGACTGTGACTGAAACTAGATTGAGGGAGTTAAGAGATAAACATCGACCACTGGTAAGAGTTGCTATTGAGGAACGATCCAAGGGCCTTCATGCTTGGAGAGATAAACAAGGCCTTGCATCCAAGCTGTATAATTTCAAGCAAGATACTGCATCAACAATGACAGAAACAAGTCCAATAGGGGTATGTGACATGCAAGCACATGGGGATGCAACTCTGCTGGAGTCTGGCTGTGATGGTATAAATTTCTTTAGTGGTGCAAAAGGGGATGCAGATATAGATTCCATGTCTGATCTTAAGGAACAGGTAAAGCATTCTTGGATATAAAGTAATTCTTTTTCCTTATTTTGTGACTCTTAACTAGTTGATACTTCCAGAGGCTCATGGAATATCCTCTAAATTTGCTTTTTGGTATTGTTGAACACCTAAAAGTTTTTCTAATGAAAGGAGAAAGTTATCTATAGGCTACATGGTTGAAAGTCGAATTCTGTAGATTGTTGGAGGAAAAAAGATCTGCCATTATCAGGTTTGTGATTTCTTTATGGAATGAGTTACTTATTGCATTTTGTCTAAGTTAAACATTATCCCATGAACCAACACTAGGCTGAAAATAACAGCCACTCATAATCGGACATGCTTGGAAATATTTTAGGATTCTGATCCAGTTGTGTTAGAAATCTGTCCATAGTTTTTTTTATGCTGGAAATCAGTTTCAAAGCTTGAAAGTTTCCTTAAACAGAAATATTTTCCATGCATACATAATACTTGAACACTTCTTGAAATCCTGGACAGCTGATTCTGGATATTGTTTGTACCTCTGTAGTTCCATCAAGCCAGTATAATTTAACCCTATATTTTATCCCTGCTCACCGCACAGCATCATAGAAGTTTCTTGTCTTCTTGATGCTATAAAAATGAAGTTTCTTTGGAGGTGCCATCCACAACCATCATTCTTTTATTGTCAATGGTTGGTTGTCCCTCAACTAAGGTTGCTGAGTTGGAGTTCTTGTAATCTAAGACTCATTAGAGCTTAGGAGTTTGATTGGAAATTAAAAGTTGAAAAGAAGTGTCCATGCCAAGTGGATTTGTTAATTTTTTTTCTGGAATATCCAGCAGAATTGGCTAGTTTTAGTTACTTGAAATAGAAAACAAAGCTATTTCTTGATAACAGCTGGATATAAAATCTATTCTTTTTGTTCCTTCAAGGTGTCATTGTCACAAAAAACTATTTTGGTCACCATGTCTGTTTTTTTTTTTTTCCATACAGTATTCAATTCCCATGTGGTTGGTTTTCTCTATCAGAGCTGAAGAACTGGAGGCAGCACTGATGGAGATGGTCAAGCAGGATAACCGACACCAATTGAGTGCAAGGGTATACCTGAAGCAGCTTTAATACATTTTTCTGCCGTATGTTGGTTGGCGTGCTAATGTTGATGTGTGTGTGTGTGTGTTCAGGATACTGTTTTGAGTCTTCAAAACATGATTTCTATGTCTTACATTATTCTGATTGTTGATTGATTGGTCTTTACAATGCTAATTAACTTCTTGCCATAAACTGCAGAGAAGATTATTTTTGAACGTTGTTTTGGTGTATTCTATTCAAGAAATATGGGCTTGCAATGATACATTGAACATTATCTCTTTCCACACTTGCACTCACGCACATACACACATTCTTGCAAGTGCAATTCATTAGGTAAGTCAAGGATTTGTTTCTGGAATACAGGTGCAGATGTTAGAGCAAGAGCTAGCAGAGTTGCAAGAGGCCCTTGCAAAGAAACAGGAACAGGAGAATTGCATGCTACAGGTTGCAGTTTCTTCCATGTGTTTAGAAAAAAAATCAGTGTTCTGTAGTTTGGAATTTGAATTATTGAAAATCTTGCTACATGTGATCATTTTATTATAGGTCCTGATGCGGGTAGAACAAGAGCAAAAAGTAACAGAAGATGCTCGTAGACTTGCTGAGCAAGATGTAGCTGCACAGAAAGCTGCTGCTCAGGTTCTTCAGGTTTGTGTTACCCTTCTCAGGTGGTGTAGTATAAGGTGACTATTTTAAATGAATTTCTGGTATCTGGAGAAATAATTTCATAGACATTTGATTGACTATAATCTCTTCAAATAATTTGAATCTATAACGATAACTAATCACCTAAGTGTAACTCTTGGGATTTTATTCTTTATGATTTTTATTGATAGAATCAGTCATTTCTTGGGATGTACAGCTTGAGAAGAGCATCTCCTCTTCTAACTTGATTAACAAACAGTTATGGGCGTATATCTTGGGAGAATCTCAAGAAGCTTCATATCATTTTGAGAATTAGAACTGAAGTAACTATTAAGCTCAAGTTAACTCAGCTGGGCTTTTCTCTCAACAATGTAAGGTTGAGTAAAATGAATCAGGTTTTTTCTTATTTCTCTACAAGGGCCAAATCATCTAAAGTGACTAAAGAGTAATGATTATTGAGAATCGGACCAAATTATAGGTCTAATGAACAAGTTTTTCTCGTTGTTGCATTTGCATGGTTAAGATCGAATCTATTTTTCCTTCTGCTAATAGCTTTTTGATATATACATCATTGCACTCATCTGCATGCATTACAATTTGGATATATGTATATGGATGCAAGTTACATATGCTTGTTTATGATTTCTTTGTCTTGGAAATGTGCAGGGAAAATATGTGGATACTTTGGCTTTACTTGCTCAAATGGAGAAGCGACTGATTATTGCAGAATCAACACTGGAAGCTACCTTGCAGTACCAATCTGGCCAAGTTAAGGCACTGCAGTCTCCAAGGTACATTAATTCGTAGAAATTGTAGACAATTCTTTTCTTATTTCTATTATCAATGCTTATTAACTTTTATAATGTCTAAGATTCTGTTGTCTTAATATTCCAGCATATATTGATCAAAGTTGTGTTGCATTTTAGTAGGCCTATGTACCGTAGCATTTATTCCTAAGTTAACATGCCATTATTCCAGAATAATGAAAAATAACGAAAGTTAAGTAAAATGGGAATATACTTGGCTGCAAACTAACAATAAACCTTGTTCATGTGTTCCTTTGTCTACCACACTAGTCCTAAGCAATTCTAGCCAATGTTGTCAAGCAATTCTAGCTAGTGTTGTCAAGGTCAAAAGGTGGGCTTAAGTGGTAAGCCTCTGTAACGTGAGGTAGGACCTAGGCAAGGGCATGACGAGTGTAAGACGGACCATAAAATGATTAGTTAGAGATCCTTGAAAAATATTTATTTATTCATTTGTTCCTTACTATATATATATGTTTGTGTATGTAAAGTAGATAATATATTAAATAAGCAATGTATTATTTATTTTAATGTATTATTTAATTGTTATTAATTTAAGGTTTAAAATAAAATTTTTTTTTCAAGTCCTCAAAAAATTATGAACTCTCCTCACCCATGGTACTTGGGCCACCACCTAGGCAATTGAAGGGGTTAGCGTCTGGGCGACCTTGATAACATTGGTTCTAGCATAGTTATGGCCTACCTACCCACTTTCTTTTCCAAATAAGTTTAATGTGTGAGAACCAGTCAAAATAAGACTTTTCAAGTGAAGATTTTTTTTGTTGCGCACTTATACCTCTGTTAGGTATGTATCCTATAGATCTGCTTGATTGAATATTCTTATGTTCTGCTGAGCCAGTGATCATTTACCTGTATGTGATCCCAAAAAAAAAAAGTAAATAACTAATTAAATATTATAAAAGAAAATTATTTTGCGCGAGCTAGACCGTTTGGATTTGGTTAAATGTGACAAGAATGAAGTAGTAAGGCCCTACTGATTCTTCAGCCAATCTAAGCATACTGAAATGAAGATAGGTGATGATAGAGCGATCCCAGATAATTTCTTTCTTTTATGCTGTATGCAAGATCATATCGATTCTGTGTACCTCAATAATCACTACTACAATCTACAATCTAGTTCTTTTAACTTAAGAGATGAAAAAAAAATGCATTTAGATCTAACTTATTGGTTTTCTGAGGATCATGCACGTTTTATCCGTGAGTTTGATAATATAAATATGATTTCAAACAGGGAGAACCACACCCTGCTGAGGATCTGAATCCATAGTAAGGGAAACAGAAGAAAATCCTGTAGAAAGGCCTGTTCTAAATCAGACTTTAGAAGTTGTTGCCTTTCCTTGATTAAGGCCTTCTACTAAGCATGCATGCTCGCCTCGGCAATCTGCTGGTTGTAAAATAATTTAGGAAAGAAATCTGATGTTATGAAGTTGCCAGAGCTATTCTTCCACGTCCATTCCACGGTGAGAACTGTGATTGGGGGCGTTGCAGGTTTGTTCCAAAAGGGACCAGTTCTACTCCATTTGTGCTTTAATTTTATTCTATGCAAACAGCATAGAACAAGTGATTCAAGCAAAAACGGAAGTCGTGCACCTCAATAAAACATTATTATTATTATTATTATTATTATTATTATTATTATTATTATTATTATTATTAGAGGGTCCTAGCTCTAGGACTTGCTGCTGTAATAGCTCCAATGCTTATTTTGTCAAATTGAGCGAGAACGCTTTTGGTCTGCATTATATGTATTTCACGACTGGTATGAGATCTTTGTGATCCATTGTATAATATGTATCTATGTATCAATATATGTATATTTTGTTGTGTTATTCTCGTTGAATGTAATTAGAGATGGGTAAGTGCTAAATTAGGCCAAAAGAAAAATTCAAAATACCAAAGGCTTAGGTGGCATCAGTTGGAGCATTATGTTTTTATGTTTTGTTTTTTGTTTTTTTTTGTTTTTTCAATTTTTTTGGTCCTGACCACTGAGGTTGTGCACGATACGCGGAACGGGGAAGGGGGATGCCACGGAAAGTGCTGCAAAAATGTGAAAAATTTTAATTTTTTTTTAAAGCCATGGACATTTTATGAAAACTAGAGATGATACTGGAAGATGCTTAGATTAAAATAAAAAGTATATGTGTATCATTGTTTGAGTCCAAATTTTGGTTTGGTGTCGTGTGTGTATATATATATATATATATATATAGATATTAATTATTACTATTATTGTTATTAAGGAAGATGAAATACTGACGGGAAGCCTTTATCTCATCAACTGCCCTACCTCGAAAACATGTCGCATTTGTAAAATTATATACGTAATGGTTCTCCATAATGAAATCTGAAACTAGAACGCATGCGGTATGAAGGTCAATGAAGCAGGAGAGCCGCCGTAAGCACTGCCGTAATTAGCGAAATTTCCTAAACCATTAACCACGGGCACAGGCTGACTAAATTATATATCACAAAAGAAGGGTTTTTGGGAACTTAGATCTCACTTCTGTATGCGTAATAAGTGGCTGTAAATTAATTGGTCAGTGAATTTCATGTTAAAGGCCGAGGTGCACCTGTGCTCTAGTAACTAAAAAATTGGTAATCCAGCGCACGCTCGTGCGTACAGCTTAAACATGCCCCAAGGTACGGTCCAGCACATCTGATTGATTCATTTGCGAACTTACCTCGTAGTGATGAACCTCAAAACTGAGAATTTCTTCAGCAGATCGGGCTAACAGTGAAATTTTGATCAAAGTTGCCTCTTTACTGTTCCAGTAAAATTTTTATTAGGCATCGGTCTAGTTCAAAATCAAATTATCACCTAGGTCGTCTCCTCCGAGTCTTTGTTGTAACTGCTAAGCCTGTTGTTTCCCATGGTTGTTTGAGTTAGGGGGAGACTTTGAGAGGTTTGAACTGGTTTATATACTTGTGAAGCAAGGTATCATAGAGCTCTTACTACAGCTCAGATAGGGGTCCGCATTGTAGTGTCCTCCTAAGCACACATTCAGCAATCGCAAGAGTTTGGTGCAAGGCCGGATATTGTCCCCGCAGCATTGGATCAACCATCTGTGGAATTTCTTCCGGTCTTTAAACAAAGGCCGTGCCTGTAGGCAAATCAAAATGCTACTCTGGATCCATGCAAGTAACAATAGGAAAACACGAAAGCAACCCATGATAGAAATATAGGCAGTCCTGTAAGTGTTGGGTCATCAGCATCTGGTGCAATGCACACACAAATTTCAGTGATCCAGCGGCTGTCGGAGTGCCAGCGTTTTCATAAAATGTCACGTCCATTTTTCTTCTTCGTTTTTAGAATAATAAATGAAAGGAAGCATACTGTAACACCCAAAGTAAAATTCTTAAATTTATACTCATTATCAGAGACCATTTTAAGTAGTAGCAAACCGTTGAACATCCCTAGTATTAATTTGAATATGAATTTGAATTTAGTTTTTCATTGTTTGACCATGAACCAAAGTAATAAATTGCAAGATGAAGTCCACTAACCACATCATGTAGATATGACTTTGATCTTTTATATATATATATATATATATATATGTATGTATGTATGTATGTATGTATGTATATGCATATAAGAGGAGTTTCAGAGCGACGCATCACATTTATTAGCACTTATTTTCAAAACTTGGCTTGTCAAATACTGAGATACGCTAGATGTTCTAGAATCAGACATGACTGCATGGTTGAAGAAGCATCCAACATGCATTACAAGGTGGGTGCTAACATTATGAACAGTAAAAATTTCTTTCAATCAATAATATTGTTCACAACAAAGATATCGAAATATAAGTAGAGAATGTCTTACCCATTCAATCAGGTTCTGTTTCCTTTTGCCTTGGACTTGTCAATGGCTTTTCCTGCTTGTTAATGTTTCCAAAGGAACCACACCAAAGCTGTAAATATCTGATTTAACTGACAGCTGACCCGTGTTTGCATGCTCAGGCGCACTATAAGTACTGTCCATCACCCTCGTGGATACATAACTATTTTCTCCTACTGGACCCAATTTGGCTAACCCAAAATCAAACAGCTTAGGATAATTATCATCCTCAAGTAGAATGTTTGAGCATTTCAAATCATGGTATTAACTGGAGGATTCACCTTCTGGTGCAAGTACTCTAGATCCTTTGCCGCTCCCAGCGGCCATTTTCATCCCAACGTTCCAGTCCAGTGGTCTCTTATTAGGTGTAATGTCTGAAAAAATTGTTAGAAATATGAGAAAAATAACGAGGATGGAAAAGATGAAACTGAGCATTTCAAATCACCGTTTGTTTTTACAACCCCACCCTATAGAATTATTTAAACAATAAATTAAGTAATCACACAAACAATTTAATGTGGTTTATCTAATTGATGTTTATTCCTACAAATAAAGAAATTAATTATATTGAAGAGATTATAAAATACAAGAAGAAAATTTTTCGACCCTCATTTTTTATACCGCACTCTATCACTCGTAATCTCTCAATATATAAATAGATATTCGTCTGTTTCCACATCTTTAATTTAATTTACCCAACCCTTGTTTATAATAAACATTAAACAAATTTTTAGTACAACTCAAATACTAAAATTATAAATCTAATACAATTAAAAGCTCTAAAAGTAGAAACCTACTATGATTATGTGTTAATTTTACTACCTATTCGTCTGTTTTCACTACCTATTCTAGTTGGACTCAAATTATGATTATGTGTTAATTTTTCACTTTTTACATGATTTTCTTCCAGTGCAATGAATTCTCTATATTCTATTCACTTAGCTGGTCAACCTAGAAGTGAAGTAAAGTTTTTGAAAGAATCCAACTCTACTTGAAGATCTGTTAATCAACCACTTAGAGTCCCTTATATTCGACCTTGAAAGTTCATTATTTTCATTAAGTTTTTGTGAGTGATTTAATGATCTTGTAATCTTGGAAAGAGTGAGGTTGAAGACTTGAGAGTAGTTGTGCTAATTTAGTGTGACACACTTTGAATGGTCGCTAGTGGTTGAATAGGATTATAAAAGTCTGTTGTTAATTTTAGAGATGAAAGTATCTGTCTTGGTTTTACAAGGTTGTACAGTACTTGTTTTGTTTGTATGAAGAACCTAGTTACAAAGTGTGGCATCAATATTTTGGTCATTGTGTTAGTTCAATTATAATAGTTATACGGTTTGTTTATGGTAGAGTTCTTTGTCTAGGCATGGCCCCGCAGACATAGGCATTAGCTAAACTGCATTACCTACTCTTGTGTCTCCTTACTTTTTATGCACTCTTTATCTATTTGTTGTTGCGCCTGATTATGTATTATTTGTCACTACTTCTTAGCCACTAATGTGACTCTAAAACTACAATTGGTATCATTTTAACCTTTTGCTTGGCAGGTGAGATTCGAAGTAACAAGTTCAAAATGAGTCATGAATCTCCTATAATGATTGAAAAGAGTAACTCCAAAGAAGGTGAATCTATAACTCGACCACCCCTCGTTGAAGATGGAAATTATGTGTACTAGAAAATGAAGATGAGGATCTTTATTCGATCACCAAACGAATACGCATGGAGAGTAGTTGTTGATTGATGGACTAATCCTACTTTTGTTGATGCTCACAACAATATAATTATGAAATCTGAAGCAAAGTGGATCGAGGAAGAAAGAAGGTTGGGTTAAGCTAATTCTAGAGCTCTTAATCAATCTTTAAATCTTTAAAGCTGATTTCAACATGTGAAACTATGAAGGATGCACATATAATATTTTACACATATTGTATAGTAACATCTTCTCTCAAACTTAAGATGGTAAGAAAGAAACTATCTTAAGTTTGTAAACTAAATCTTGATGTTGGAAGATGGTGGAAGCAAATGCATGGACAGTTGGTAATGTTTATTTTGATATTAAGTTTATTATCTTATAATTAAACATTATTATATTTAAGGCTCATTATTTAATAATTAATTAGAAAATATAGTTAACTTCTTTTTATATAAATTCATATATTTAAAGAACTTAATATATTAATATCAAATTATATGTATTATGTAAATCAATTATAAGTACTAGCTCATTGTGTGATAATATTTTAATTGTAGGAAATGTAGATGTAATGAGACATTAGCACCAATTGAGCATGTGGGCTTCAGAGCATCGAGATCATCAAATTTGCTAAGACATTACCCTACTTAGATTCATGACACATGGCGTCATCCTATTCATTCATCATTGAAGTAAAGATCTTGCAAATCTCAATAAGTATCAATAATTAAGATGAAAGTTGGAGAAATCTTAAAGCACATGAAGACATCTTCATCATCCACCATTTTTTTTTATTGTGAATCCTGAGAATAATCTAATGGATGAGTTTTAAATTTACGAGAGAACCAAAGTTAATAGTGATTAGTCAAGTCGTCTTCCTAAGAACCCACATGCCATACTTTTCTTTTTAGTTTAGTCTTAACTCATTTTATTTCTCTTTTTGCACATAATCACCATTAGGAGAAGTCTTTTTTATACACCATCATTCTCCTTCATTTATATTGGCCACCCTTTCTTATTCTTCTTATTATGCATAGTAATATATTACCATTTATTTGAATTTCTCGCCATCTTATACAGGAAGGGTAAGTAAAGCATGAACCACTTGTACCATTCATTCACATCACGTGTGGGCCATCTTTTATTAGTCCATTATCTCCTTGGGACATCTATAAACCCCTCAAATCCATACTTTAGGGAGATCCCATTTCTTATTTCTCTCTTGATTACATTAGAGCTCTCCCTACTTCTTATGTTTTCATTCTTCATTTTTTTTAATTTTTGTTTTTCCTTAGCCTTCGAGTTCATGGAAAGTTGTCTTTTGTTGCAAGTAGGAGGAAATCCTCTCCACTCTTTTCTTGAAAATTATTGGATAACACTTATATTTTACTTTACTTTATATATGTTCTCTCATACTTTTGTTAGATTTTATATTAAACTTGATACATTATATCATACATTTTATATAGTTGATTTTGTAAAATCTAATGGAAGATTAAGGTATTTCATTTTCATCTTAATGTGACATTTTGTAGTTCTTTTTTATGTGTCATATTATGTATTTCACATACTTAAGATTCACATTTTGCATTTACAAATATTAGAACTTTAGATTTACTTTATTTTTTTATTATATATAACTCTTATGGAAAGACGTTACTTTTTGATATATTGGGCTTAAAAGATTATTATTGTAGGTGAAAAAACTCTTTAGTTATTTCTATTCCTAATTATTTTATTCGAGGACTAAGAGAGAAAGAGATTTGACTTACTCTAATGCACTAACTTTTCCATCTTATTTTTGGTCCTATAGATCAAAATATTATCATTATTTGATTACTTTCTTATTTTCCTTATTTTATCACATATAACAAACCTCAGCTTTACAAACTTATCCCAATCCTTATAGTTCGACCTTGGGGCTCCTCAAGTTTATTAATTATTGTATGTACTTTATGATTTTTCTTATTTATACTTATAATTTGCTACATCATTTATTTTATATCTAAGATTTATTTATGTTACATATTGTTAATTTGTCATTAAAAGAATGTATTTTTGAATCTCTTTATATATATATAAAAGTGTGTATATAAAATAAGTAGCAACAGCGGAAAAAATAAATTGAAGGAAAAGGAAGTGCAGCAATAGCGCATAAAAAAATGGAAGACGATGGCAAGCAGCAGTGCTTTGACAGAAAAATGAGTGAACAACAACATATAAATAACATAGAATAGCAGCAAGTGACATAAAACAACCTACAAATAGCATAGAATAGCGGCGAATGGCTTAAAATATCCTACAAATGGCATAGAACATTCACGATTGACATAGAACAATCTACAAATGCAGAACAACAAAAAGGAAAAGTAGCACAACAACTTGAAGAATAAACTTAGCAATGGTGCGTAATAGATTTGAACAAGATAACAAGACAAAGGTAGATCTTTATCAAACAACAAATGGTAGCAGCGACCGTGGCGAGTTGCAGCTGTGGTAGCAATTGCAGTGGTGGTGGGGCAATGGGATTGTAGTGGCAGTGGTGAAGACGTAGTCTGCAAACAAAAATGAAGGTAATGATGTGCAATGGCTAGCACTGGTAATTCATTGGTGTTGATTGGTCGACTGAACACTGAGAAACCAAGAGTAAAAAAAAATATTTAAACTCACCCTGATACCATGATAAAATAATTAAATTAATTATGTTATTAGTTGATGAACTTATAATGGATATACAATAACTATAAATACACAAACTCTTTTAAATATAAATGAAAACTACAAACATACAAATATAAAATATGAAAGTATTAGATATTATGAATATATAATATATTATAATATCTTATATTATAATATATAATATCTTATAATATCTTATATTATAATATATATAGTAACAGTGTTATTCTCATTCATGGTGATCAAAGACGGGCTAGTGCTAAATTAACCCTTATATATATATATATATATATATGTATGCATGCACATAATCACTGGAATTGTGTATGGATGTACGCCGGGGATGCCACCGAAACCTGCGTCGTTTTCGTGTTTGCACTTACTCAGCGCTAGATCTGGCAATTGAACTAAGTCTCTGTTATATTAATTGAAAATATGCAGCAAAAATATCTTAAAATTGAATTTTCTTTATTTAATAAGAGCCATGGATGTTATATGCACACTATGAAACGATACTGGATTATGAAGCTCAAATTAAATGATTCCTTGGAAAAGCAATGAAATTAATATTTTAAATTACGAGGAATGTATACATCATTAATTGGTTACTCAATATATACATCATTTAAGCCCAAATGTGAATGTAGTATATACTATTGCTTGGTAGTTGGTACTATTGTTATTATTGAGGAAAGTGAAAGAGTGATGAAAAATCTTCATCCCATGATCAACGGCCCAACCTCGAAAAAAGAGTAGCAGTTGCCAAATTATAAATATACACCACGATTCTCCATAATTGAATTCTGAAACTAGAATGCATGCAGTATGAAGAAGGTCAATGAAGCAGGAGAGCTGCAAGCACACTACCAAAATTAGCAAAATTTCCTGAAGCATTAATCTACAGGCACAGATGGACTAAATTATATTACAAACGAAGGGTATTTGGGAAACTTAAATCTCAATTGCGTATAAAGAATAAGTGGCAATAAACTAATTGGTCAGTGAATTATACGCTAAAGGCCAAGAGGAGTGAAGATGGGCGGTGCACCTGTGCTCAGTAGTAGCACAAAATTTGATAATCCAGCGCACGGTTGTGCATACAGCTTAAAGATGCCCCAAGATACACTCTAGCTTATCTGATTGATTCATATGCGAACTTACCTCGAAGTTATGAACCTTAAAACTGAGATTTCTTCAGCAGATCGGGCTAACAGTGAAATTTTGATCAAAGTTGCCTCTTCAGTACTGTTCTAGTAAAATTTTTATTAGACATCAGTCTAGTTCAAGATCAACTTATCACTTAGGTCTCCCCAGAGTCTTTGTTGTAACCGCTAAGCCTGTTGTTTCCCATGATTGATTGAGTAGAGGGGAGACTTTGAGAGGTTTGAACTGGTGTATATAGTTGTGAAGCAAGGTATGATAGAGCTGTGACTACATCTGAGATAGGGGACGCATTGTAGGGTCCTCCTGAGCACACATTGCAGCAATCGCTAGAGCTTGGTGCAAGGCCCTTGTAGGATACTGTCCCCGCAGCATTGGATCAACCATTTTTGAGAAATTCTTTCGGCCTTTAAACAATAGCCGTGCCTGCAGCCAAATCAAAATGCTACTCTGGATCCATGCAAATAATAATAGGAAGACAGGAAAGCAACCCATGATAGAAATACAGGCACTCCTGTGAGTGTTGAACCACCAGCATCTGGTGCAATGCACACACAAATTGCAGTGATCCAATGGCTGTAGGAGTGCCAGTGTTTTTCATAACATGTCACATCAGCAAAGAGACCATCATGAGTCATGAGTCGTGGTACAGCGATGAACACCCCTAGCACTAGCTTGAATATGAATATGAATTTATTTTTCCATTGTTTTACCATAAACCAAAATAGTAAATTGCAATATATATATATATAAAAGAAAGGAGTTTCAATAGGGCAATGCATCACATTTATTAGAACTCTTTTTCAAAATTTGGCTTGTCATATACTGTGACACACTAAATGTTCTAGAATCACACATGACTGCAAGGTTGAAGAACCATCTCTAAAATGGATTACAAGGTGAGTGCTAACATTATGCACAGTAAAAATTTGTTTAAATCAATATTCCTGTTCACAATAAAGAGATGGAAATAGAGGAAGAGTATGCCTTACCCAGTCAACCAGGTTCTGGTTCCCGTTTGTCTTGGACTTATTAACGGCTTTCATGCCTGCTAATATTTCCAAAAGAACCACACAAAAGCTGTAACTGCCCCGTCTTTGCATACTCAGAGGCGCACAATAACCATAAGTGCCCATCACCCTCGTCGATACGTAACTATTTTCTCCTACCGGACCCAATTTGGCTAACCCAAAATCAAACAGCTTAGGATGATAATCCTCCTCGAGTAGAATGTTTGAGCATTTCAAATCATGGTATATGACTAGAGGATTCACCTTCCGGTGCCAATACTCTAGATCCTTGGCCGCTCCAGCTGCTATTTTCCTCCTCACGTTCCAGTCCAGTGGTCTCTTATTAGGTGGAATGTCTGAAAAAATTGTTAGAAATATGAGGATGGAAAAGATGAAACTGAGCATTTCAAATCCTGTTAGTTTTTACTATACCAACTAATGGAATTATTCCCACGAATAACGAAATTAATTAGATTGAAAATATTACAAAATTCAAGAAGATAACGTTTTGAGACGTATCTTTTATTATTTATTCTGGTGCTCGTAATCTTTCGTGTATAACTAAATATTTTCCCACTTTCATACTTTTCAGTTCAATTTATCAAATCCTTATTTATAATAAACATTAAACAGATATTTAATATAACTCAAATACTAATATTTTTAATCTAATACAATTAAAAATTCTAAAATTAGATGCCTACTAAAAAATAAAAAATTAACTCACTACCTATTTTAGTTGGACACAAATTATGATAGT
>JAJIYU010002462.1:0-30173 GCA_030144865.1 Tinospora cordifolia
GTTCGAGTTTAGCTTAATTACATATAAACTTGATTTGAGTATCTTGATAAAATTGAAACCAACATTAGATTGGGCTTTAACTTACACAAACAAGTGCTTTTCCCTGAGGACGATATCCGGTCTCACCAGTATTACTACTGCGATCCCGTATACTTGCGGGGTTGCTAACACTTATCTGTTGGCTCAACTTCCTCTTCAGTATCTACATTGTAGAAGGAAGTGTTGAAGAAGGTTCTTGAGACAAGTTCCATGACAAGCAAAGGTTATATTCACCAATTATCACTTGAATGGCACCTACATATTAGTGAAGTAGTGAATGTCGAAAATTTGATGCCAATTGTGGTTTTCGCATAATTGCCAATGGTATGTGCATGGGGTTAGAAGGATGGCTGGATGTGTGATTAGACTTTCACAAAAAATTAATCACATTTGAAGAAAATGTAGTTAGCTTGTGAAAAGAAGTTGAATAAGATAGGGCTAACATTCTTCAATCTCATAAAAATTGATCATCAACAATAACAAAATATGTATAAAAGTTATGTGAAAGTTGCAAACAACCAAAAATATTAATAATCCACAACTTAAACACAATCATTATAACTATAACTACTTCAAACTTCATTTATAAAACAACATCAAAACATAATGTTCTCAAGCATTCCTCTTTACCTGCCATGTGAAAGATTAAGTGTAGATGGTTGAGATGGTCTTGTTTGATAGAAATTCATAAGGCTGAATAGGGTACATAGATTGTCACTATGCTATGAAGCTTGTGCTCCATCACTCTGACAATTTAACTCAAAAAACATGTAAATTATAACATCCATCGAAAAATTTGTTGAACCCACATTTAAATCAAAAATTGCATCGACATCCAGTTTAGTGCAATGTCAAGCACCTGTCATTTCTCTGTCATATATATCAATGAAAAATGAGATTATAGTAAAGAATAAACAGCACAAGTTATTTACGTAATGTATGAAGATAGGGAGTGTAATGCTTTGTACATGGATGATGTCATCTTTAATAAGTCGAACGCAATTGCTATCTCCATGCTTCAAGTTTTCATTGATTGGGTAACTCCTTACTATTAATCATTCAAAGTGCTTTTGGAGTAACATTCCATTGATGTTGTGCCTTATGACTGCATACATTAGTAGACAACACATGACAATCCCACCTTTCTCATAATTAGTTTATGAACGTGTACTTGACAATTTACTTATTGCACTTTCTCCTCATTCTGCTCTTGTAGATCGATAAAAATCATTTGAGACCCTTTGTACATGTCCAAACTTAAAAAAATTGCTCGATTAGTACAATTTAACAATTTCTACAAATTCAATGTAGCCAATGTAAAATGGCATCTTTAAGACAGGTTCACCTTCCCTTATATCTAACTAGAGATCTGAGTACACCTAATCAAAGTAAGACAAAAGTAACTAAAATTAGGTACAAAAAGTCAACAACAAAATTAATAAGGCAATGTACATCTTGTAATTGATTTAACTATTCTCATGCCTATGTAATTGATCTATCTCTCTGTAAATTACGTTGATATATTTATTATTTAGGCCAATTTCTTTCCTTTAAATCCATTTTGTCACACAAGGTCAGTAGTTTTAATAATCTAGATTGACCCAGGGCCTAATGAAATAGAAATGATCACAGAGTCGTTGTAATAAAAATAAAAAATAAAAGTAAAAAAAATAAATAATAAATAAATCTAACTTAGTTATTTGTAAAAAAAAGGATTTATACATGAAAATAATGTGTGTACACATATATACATTATATACACGTGTATGAATTGGTTAAAAATAAAATAAAGTAATTAATTAATAAAAATATTATTTAAATTTCATCAACTAGTAAAAGATTTAATAAACTTAATTTTGGTATACAAAACCAAAAACAAAATGAGAAATTAGGGAGAAAATGATATAAAATATGTATATTTAGATGTACAAAGAGGTATAGAATTGTATATAATGTATTTATATGTAAAATTAATTCCAATTGCATACAAAAATAATTAAGAAAGCCACCCACTCCCTTTCCCACATCCAAATAAAGATTAGAAGGCAAAGAATTTGGATTAAGATCAAACACTACAACAAAGAGTCCTAAGTATACTCAAATTCTCTCTTATCCTTATCAAACCAACCCCAATTTTTATCCAACACCAAAAATGGCGCCTCCTTTTGAGAACCCTTTCGAAACCTCATATGGGTAGCCCGACTAGCATGATAGTCAGACAAGTCTACTCCTTAGTCAGACTTGCCGACTACTGTTAAGCCTTACCATTGAACACTTATAGTATTTAAAGTGTAACAAAAACAAGATAAGCAAAATAATGAAACAACAATGGAAGTCTTTAACATTAGTTACATTATTAGAATCTAGTTCAACTTTTACATTTTTCAAAACTTGTACGTAATGAAAAATACCAAAAATAGCAAAACAAACCACTTACAAAGGATAGGCTGGAAAAGATGACGAGTACTACATGCCTTTCCCCTTATCCACACCGGACGAACCTGAAATATTAAGAGTAGTGAGCTCGATATCTACATGAGCCTAGCGAGTAGCAAAAAATATATCTACTTAAGTCTAGCATTCTACATGCAATGCTACAAGCAACATTTCTAGCATTCAAATAAAATGCAAAAATGAATAGCACGTAAAATCATTCATATAAAAATGCAGCAGCATAATATGCCATTGAGTATGTCATGATTCAAGAGTCTAGTATCTAAACTCTGCACCCTTCTTTCACTTTAAGGATCCTTTGGTCATAGTGTCATTCCAAATGGACGTGACTATCGTCTAGGCCATATTAAGATATCAATTGATGATTGTGGCCCACCGACCAGGTGGTACAATCGCCACCCATGAACTAGAAGAGTGTGTCATGCACCACCTAAATATATCCATAGAGTGTACCATGGTACCACTCTATCTCAGACTATTACGATCCAATGTATGTACTTCAGAACCTCTTATCATTTAGACGGGTTAGTACATCTAAAGATCTATTGATCAATCCTACCTCAGAGCTATTGCGATCCAATGTCCACACCTTAGAATCTCTCATTATTAGGTTAGGTCAGCACATTTGAAGATCTGTAGATCAGCTCTATCTTAGAACTATTAAGATCCAATGTCTGCATCTCATAACCTCTCATCTTGAGGCTAGGTTGATACATTTGAAAATCCATACTCGTATATCAAGACTATCATGATCCAATGTCCGCACCTCAGAACCTCTCATCTTGAGGCCAGGTTAGCACATCTGAATATCAATCCTGTCTCAATGCAATATGTCATGCATGTGGCACCAGGTTATGCAATAATCGTAAGTAGAATAAAAGATTAAATAATTACATCAAATTAATACTCATTGAGTAGATCGACTTCCCACATTCTCCGAGTCACCGGTCGTGTCTCCCAATATCGAGTCAAATTCCATAAGCTCACACTATTAACGTGTGTTTCGCTTTGATATACATTACGTAACCTCTTAGCAAATTTGTTGTAATATATAATAAATAGAAAAAATTAATTATATCCTATGTTATGCATTTTTTCCATGTAAAGTAATTCATAATGTTATACAATGTTAATTATAGATAATGTTATATTTATAACATTATATAATCAATTATATAACATTATATAACATTATATAATCAATTATATAACATTATATATACTTATAATATTAATCTATACATTTTTTCTCCAATTGTATAAATAAAAATTTAATATACCTATTGATTTCTAAAAATCATAATTTTAGTGTCATTGAGTTTAGAATTTTATTCTAGACATTTCGATACCTGCCAACTAAGGTTTTAGTGCTTATAGACATACCTTCTACATCTTGACTTCCAATTGTCATATAATTTGTTAGGGTCTACATTGGTAAAATTAAATTATATATTTACAATTAAATCATAATCATCCACGTAAGGTTTCAATGCTAAATCATAATTGTCATATATACTTATAATTAAACTATATATATATATATATTGTATATTTTTACTCCTAAGAAAAATACACCTTAATTTTAGGTCATACAATAAACTAATATATTTACACTAGAAAAATTAAAATTTATAACTTCTATAACAATTCTGAATTGAAAAGAGGTGAAAATATTTTATTCAAAGTATCAGATTCTCAAAATGTGTAACTTTGCTTTTCTTTTCTTCTCTTTTTTTATATTTTTCTTTATTTTTTTTCTTTCTTTTCTCTTTTCTCTCTCTTTTTTTTTTTAGTTTTTTCTCTCTTCTTGGTTGAGCAAATTTGAGGGAAGAATGAATTGTGCAAGAAATGAAGTAGAGAACACCTTTTTATAGCCAACAAAATGGTGGGTCCCAATGCATTCATTAAACTCCTTTACATGTATAATATATATATTTAGATAACTTTACTTTATCTTATCCACTGATTTAATTTTTTTTATTCCTTTTCAATATCCACTAGCTCATCCTTATTATCTCTTTTTTATACATTTTATTATTTTTTTTCCAACCAAACACCTCATTTATCACACAGACACACACATATATTTTCCATCTTTTTATATACATATACATACCTCAAATATGTATATACATATATTGTAACAACCTAGGCCCACCGTGACGAAATTATCCCCACCATAGCAATCACTAACTGGGTGCAGGATTTTGTTCTTAGCAAAACTCAAACCCGAGTCTCCCAAAAGCGTTGGACATAATGAGACTCTCTCGAATGCACATTTAGCTCAAGAATACCCCTGAAGTCAGACCGATGTGGGATATTATAATCCACCCGCCCTTGGGAGCAATTTCATCCTCGAGATTCACATCTTTGGTACACATAGAGCGGCTCTGATACCATTTGTAACAACTCGAACCCACCGTAATGATATTATCCCTACCTTAGCCACTATTGACTAGGTGCAGGGTTTTGTTCTAGGTAAGACTCGAACCTGAGTCTCCCAAAAGCGTTTGGTACAATGAGACACCCTCAAATGCACATTTAGCCTAGGAGGGTTCTTGGACTAAATGTGCATTCGAGGGTGTGTCATTGTGTTGAGTGCTTTTGGGAGACTCATGTTCGAGTCTTGCCTAGAACAAAACCCTTCACCCAGTTAGTGATGGCTAAGGTGGGAACAATATCGGTACGTGTTAGCAACCCCGCAAGTGTACGGGATCGCAGTAGTAATATCTGGTAAGTCCAAGTATCGTCCTCAGGGAACAAGGGTAGCTTTTGATTTTTAATACTAGAGTTACTAATGATCACAGTTTTATCAAGACTAGATTGAATGTAATTCAGTTAATTTCAAAACCAGAAACTGCTATAAATAAAGATAATGATAAATTTGAGGAATTCAACAGAGAAACATGTCTAGGATAATGAATGTCGCTGCATAGTTTGCAAATCTTCGTTGTACTTATGAATTAGCTAATCTATGAGTTATAGCATCAATGGTTGAAATCCTTTCCCAAGGTGTTTCAACACTCACTAGATTTGTTTCGTCAAACCTTCTCTCGAGGCATTTACTTGACAATCTATGTGTTTCGTCTAACAATCCCTATGCAACTCCCTAGATTGGTGAACAATCTCTCGATAAATCAACTGGTCTAGGTCCACATTGTGATATCCATCTTTTAGGCTTCTCTCCCAAGATAGACTAAAATATTGAGTTCAATACATCTATGGCCAGTAGACATAAGGCTTTAAGTCTACACAATAAGGAATAGAATCTATAAATTAGCAACTACAAGTAGATATTACAAACTATGCTTTGAACAATCACATCCCAGACAATAAAACTGATTAGCTTGACATGAATGTAATAGAAATCATAAAACTAAATTTAAATGAGCAATACATACTCAAATCTCTTAACAATCTTCAAAAATCAATAAAAACCTTGTCTTTCATGCCCTAATAGTCGTCACAGTGTTCTTTGTTCAATCTTCGATCCCCCGGACTCTAATTCCCTTCTTCTATTTATAGTCCTGCACTAAAAACCCTAAAAAATACGAAAATCTCGTTATACAATCGAGTGACCTCGGTCAGTGACCGCGGTCCATGAATTTGATGTAAAAAATTGAGATTTCGTGCATTCTGTCCACAGCGGTCTGTCAATTTTCTGTGCCAACCACGTTCTGGTGATCGCGGTCTCCAGTTTATGGACCACGGTCACTAGTGTGATATTAATTGGTTCTGTTCTTCTATTCTGACTGCAGTCTTTAGTTCTTGTACCACGGTCTTCTGGTATTTGCTCTTGATTCCATCTCTTTTATGCCTTCTTCTGATGCATTCTTTGTGTGCATCAACCTGTATCCTGTAATACATGCAAATTCCTTTCCCATACATCATTTTCTCATAGAAGAATATTAAAACTATAGAAAACAAGGCTTAAAAGTTATTAAACAATGTAATTCCTAACTTCATGTAACTATTGCTAATTATGCATTTCTTTACTTATATTTTCTCTTATTTCCTATAAAATGCATCATTTTGCCTATTCTAATATTAGTTTACTATGCAGCTAACAAATACCCCCAAACTTAGACTATTGTTCGTCCTTGAACAATGATTCTATTCTAAAATTAACATGTCATGCCATATAGAATTCAAATTTTTTCACTCATCATTGTAACCTCAATTTTCCATTCCCATAGCTTATGATTCATCAACACTCCCTTAGGGACATTCAGTTTGTCTAGATTTTCAATTCATCCTCTATTCTTCCTTAACTTCACCCTATCATCTATCAGTATCTCAATCCTCTTAGACCTTGTAGGTGATTTGCGGGTACCATTCCACTCACAGAAATTATTTCCTTATACTTGAGTACACAGACCCTCTCAATTCTCACCTCTGTCTATCTTCTACTCAAGTCAAACTATAGTCAGGATCAGTGGTCTTTCTTTTAAGTAGTAATGTGGTCTGGCTCAAGGTACAAGTGTAATAGGAATTTAAATCTAACTCAGGTGTACACTCATAGCAATAATAATAACCTTATTTGTTTGATTTTCTTAATATAGCTTGAGCATTTTTGTTCCATCCTTTGTTTTTCTTTGTTTCATGCTCACAACCATGTCTTCATAGCTCCCCCAAACTTCTTTCAGTATATGCACTCCAAATTATACTCATATGTACACTCATACAAAAGTCAAAAGTTCAGCTATCATTGACAATACTAAAATACTAAGAAAATAAAAATAACTCTTTTTCTTTTCCCTTTTTTTATTTTTTTTTAATGGAAATCATAAAATTATAAACTAAATATATACATATCTCAATGTTAGCATCCCCTCCTTTCACATCATCAGAATAGACAATATTACAACCATGAGTGCACACAAATAAGTTTAACTGAGATATTCATAAAAGGATAGAGTGTTTCTATATATAATGTTTAGGTTCATAACAAGAAAACAGGCTATAAGGCTCAACATTGACTACAAAGGATTATAAATGCTAGGACCGGCCTTTAGGCTATGACTCAAACAACGATGGCCTACTTCATTTCCCTCCTATAGTCATTCCTAAGCAGTGTTCAAGACAGATTTTCTGTGGTAAGTTCTCTCCGCTTGTAGTTTGGTTTCTATTCCTCACTTTCTCAGTCTTCAGAGTCTCAATCTACCTAAGACTATAGAGATCTGTCAAAGTCAAATTTCAAACAAACCAAGCACACAGACTGTTTGAAAGTACCATAATTTTTTGTCTCATCACACTAGAGGAATTTTCAATTTCATAGGTTAATCAGTGAGAATTTTCAAAAATATGGCATGACTCTAGCCTAAATGACGTCTATATGTTCATGTCCTAACTAATGTGCTCACGAATTGACACTAAATAAATAATCCTAATTTCTAAATGTCATGAGAGAATTTCAATAGCTATGCATATGATATGCCAAAAAGAAAAAAAATGATAAACCCAAAGAAAAAATTAAACCTATCATGAACTTGACTTTGAAGAAGAAGAATTTCTTCAACGCGCACCCCCAAACTTATTTTGCACCTTGTTCTCAAGTGCACATAGAGATGTAAACATGGGCGTGGTAACATACACACATGCATTCAAAGAAAACGAAAAAGAAAGAATTAGTCTAGAAGTTAAGGCAAAATATAGATTAGCATTGATTAGTGAACTTGCAGTTAAGGATAATGCATAATCAAAAGAAAAAGAAAAACATAGGAATCAAGAATATACAAAAGTGTAAGTTTCCAAAACAAACGCAAGAAAAGCAAAATAAACATCAAAACCACGATGTTCAAAGATCTGCACCAAAGACTTCATCCTCTGTAATGTAATCATGAAAATTATCACCACCATCATCATCATCATCATCATCATCATTATTTGCAGGGACCTCTGGTGGGGGTGGCTGTGCTGGAGGTATGCAACAAGTCATCTCCAGGTAAGGCAAGGTGCAAGAAGGTGGAGGTAAAGCTTCTGCCATACCCGGTTGCAGGCTATGTATGGACCGGGTCATGTATGCCATCCAGTGCATCATAATGTGATCCGAAGTGGAATAAGAAGTAGCTGCGGCTGAGGAAGACTGAGGGGCATCTGCAGGGTGTGTAAGAGCGGGGGCAGGAGCAGTAGCTGGTGGAGGAGACTAAGTAGAGGGCCTACGCCTCTTGGAAGCTGAGGATGTGAGCATCTTCACCGCTATATGGTCCTTCATCTTCAATAACGGTTCTGTCTTGTCCCAAACAACCCCTGCCCATCTGCATAACTCAGTAATCAAGGTAGGATGTGGTAGATTGGCATTTGTCTTGTCAATGGCAGATCTGATTGAGCTGGATATGATTGTCCCAATATTGATTGGGATCCCCTTCATGATACAGTATACTAACACAACTCTCTCAACAGTAACCCTATTAATAGCCAAGGAAGGAAGTAAATTAGCACAAACTAGATATAGTCAAACCTTAGCCGGGGTCTAAATGTAGTCTTCATCAAATTCACGGGCCTGTTGTTGTAACAGATCCATGAAGCCCCATCAACCCACAATGTCCTCAATATCTCATCCGGGTCAAACCTTGGTAAAAGGTTGTAGTATTCGTCCAGAGTGTTTACCGACAATTCATAAACCTCATGAATCGCCGCTACATTGAACGACACCCATTTGCCCCTTACCCAAACAGATGTACCTTTTCTATCTGGGGCGTTAGCATAGAAATCCTGTACAATAGACACCACTGTGTTGCCCGGTGCTTGAATTAATTTATTCTAGTTGCGGGCAGCTATAATTGTGTCAATACCCAACTCACACTCCTTGTTCATCAACATTATTCCTCTCTCAAGAATCAGATGCCTTTTGGAACGGATAATAGTTAGTCTTTGTTTAGCATTCGCTGTCCAAAATCTATTCCTATCTGATGGAGGAGGAGGAGGAGCTTGTTGCTTGCCCTTTGAAGCAGGTAGTTTCATTCTTGGAGGCCTACAATCACAGAGATTAACAAGGAGGAAAACAACAAGATTCATATATAATAACACATCAACCATTCAATAAAAAAGTCTCAACATATAGCTCTGGTACATGGTCTAAGTGTTATAACATCAAGCTCATTCAATACGCATGAAACATTGAATCTTGTATTGGTTTGGATGATGAATGACATGCAAAATTTTATGAAAAGACACCTCATTTCATGAAACAACACATCTAACGCATTAAATTACTCATGAATATGGGTGTGAGCAAATCTTAGTGCACATATGAATCAAATAAGTGGCATTTTTAGAATCAAGAAGAGAATAAGATGGTCATTGATCAAAAATCACCATGAAGGCATTCCTAAATCATTTCAAACCATCTAAACATTCCTAAATCATCTAAACCCTTAAACAGATGCAAGAAACTAATGAGAAATCAATGTAAAACACTTACATTTCGACTGAAAGAGGATGAAAAGCTTAAAAACTTGAAGAAGAATCCCAAAAGCCACACAAAATCTTGGATTTTCAACACAAAAGTGAGCCAAATGACCGCAATCCATCATTTAAAGGACGCATGGACCACGGTCTTGCTTTATGGACCACAGTCCATGTGCCCATTTTCACGTGTAGTTTGGACAAAATGAACGGGTGACCATGGTCCACAGTTTTGTTACTGTGAGTGATGACCGCAGTCTTCAATGTGATGTTCCAAAACATGTTCTGTGGCAGTCCATGAATTTGCTTACACTGGTGACCGTGGTTCACAGTTTTGTTCTCAAAACCAATTCTGTGGACCGTGGTCTACAGATTGAGGATTGCGGTCCACAGTGTTGAATTTGTGTATTCTGACTGTGACCGAGGTCAATATGTCTTGGACTGCAATCTACAGTGTTATGGACCCTTTTTAGTCAATTGTAAGTGCATAAAAACAATTTCTCCATGAAAACTAATAAACTTAACTCAAAAATATAATCATGAAAATTCCGATAGTGGGTTGTCTCCCACTCAAAGCTAAGTTTAACGTCGCTAGCTCGACGATGATACACTACATCAATTGTTGAAGAGAACCATCTCCACCATCTGTTTTTGACCACAGTAGAAAATCTTCAGTCTTTGGCCATTCACCTTGAACTTGTGACCATCCACCAAGCTTTGCACATCTACTGCTCCGTACGGGAAGATTTGAGTTACTAAAAATGGTCCCAACCATCGAGATTTAAGCTTACCCGGAAACAAACAGAGTCATGAATTGAAAAGGAATACTTGCTGCCCAGGTTTGAACTTCTTTTTCTCTATGATTTGATCATGCCATTTCTTCACGCGTTCTCTGTAGATGGTGTTGTTCTTAAATGCTTCTCTGCGAAACTCTTCAAGTTCTACTAGCTGCAACAACCAGTTCTCTCCACAAGCCTTTGCATCGAAATTTAACTTCTTTATCGCCCAATAGGCTTTGTGATCTAACTCACAAGGCAAGTGACATATTTTCCATAGAGTAATTGATAAGGAAACATACCTATGAGTGTTTCAAACGCTGTTCTATAGGCCTACGATGCATCATCTAACTTGAATGCCCAGTCCTTGCATTTTGTACCAACCGTTTTCTGCAGAATTGACTTGATTTCCTGATTAGACACTTCAGCTTGTCCGTTAGTTTGAGGATGATAAGCTAGGGCAACTTTGTGCCTCACGCCATACTTAGTGAGAAGGTTGTTGAAGACTTTGTTGAAAAAATGTGTTCCTTCATCAATCACAATGGCTCTAGGAGTCCCAAAACGGAGAAGATATTTCTTGTAAGGAATTTAAGGACTACTCGTGCATTATTCTTTATTGTGGCCACTGCCTCCACCCATTTGGAGACATAATCAACTGCTAACAGGATGTATTGCTTGCCATCTGATGGTGGAAATGGCCCCATAAAGTCAATGCCCCACACATCAAACAATTCCACTTCTACAAATGATGTAAGAGGCATTTCATTCTTTCTAGAAATATTTCCTTGCTTCTGACATAACTCACAAATCTTGACAAACTGATAAGCATCTTTTAGCATGCTTGGCCAATAAAATCCAATCTCAAGGACACGTCTAGCTATTCTTTGATGGCTATAGTGATCGCTATAAGGTGAAGCATGGCAATCATGAAGAACTTTATAAATTTCATGGTCAGGAATGCAATGACGAATTACCTTGTCAGCACACCTCCAGTAAAGAAAAGGATCATCCCAAAGAT
This sequence comes from Tinospora cordifolia, assembly GCA_030144865.1. Classification (NCBI taxonomy): domain Eukaryota; kingdom Viridiplantae; phylum Streptophyta; class Magnoliopsida; order Ranunculales; family Menispermaceae; genus Tinospora; species Tinospora cordifolia. Next base: position 11,695 of record JAJIYU010002462.1, read on the forward strand.
AAAACTTACTTTTATGTAAAATGTTTTAACCGGCTCTGAAATAGATCTGGTGGTGTTACGCCTATAGCTTTGTAGTTAGCAAAATCTGCGTACCATGGAAGGATGTCATTTGCTGCTAAGAGACGCTCATTCGGGAAGGCCTCCACTATTCCCTTTGAATCTGGATTTGCTTCATTTGACAGGCGAGACAAGTGGTCAGCCACAACATTTTCTATACCCTTCTTGTCTATTACTTCAATATCAAATTCTTGCAGAAGCAAGATCCACCTTATTAATCTTGGTTTGGCAGCCTTCTTAGCAAACAACTGTCTGATTGCAGCATGATCGGTGAAAACTTTGACATGCGAGCCCACAATGTATGATCTGAACTTGTCATAAGCAAAAACAATAGCTAACAACTCCTTTTCAGTGGTTGTGTAGTTCTTTTGAGCATCATCTAAAGTTTTGCTTGCATAATAAATGGCTCTGAACATTCTTTCACGCCTTTGCCCCAAGACTGTTCCTACTGCATAATCACTAGCATCACACATGATTTCGAATGGTTCCCCCCAAACTGGTGTTGACATTATTGGAGCAATTGTCAAGGCTTTCTTAAGTGTGGTAAAAACATTGACACACTCAGCTGTGAAGATAAATTAGCCTCCTTTTCCAACAACTGGCATAAAGGACGAGTTATGTGGAGAAGTTCTTGATAAATCTTTGATAAAACCCTGTGTGCCCCAAGAAGTTCCTCACCTCACGCACTGTTGTTGGTGGTGACAAATTCTCTATGGCTTGAATTTTTGCTTTATCAACTTCTAGGCCATTAACAAACACTCTATGGCCCAACACAATGCCTTCCCGAACCATGAAGTGACATTTCTCCCAATTTAAGACTGGATTCTTTTCTTCGCACCGGGAGAGAACTCGTTTCAGATTGTGGAGACATTGTTCAAATGTCTCACCAAACACCGAGAAGTCATCCATGAATACCTCCATGATGTCTTCAATCATATTAGCAAATATAGCCATCATACATCGCTGGAACATGGCTGGTGCATTGCATAGGCCGAATGGCATTCTATTAAATGCATAAGTGCCATATGGACAAGTGAAAGTAGTCTTTTCTTGATCTTTTGGTGCAATGACTATTTGATTATATCCAGAATATCCATCCAAGAAATAGTAGAAATCATATCCAGCAATACGATCCAGCATTTGATCCACAGAAGGTAAAGGGAAATGATTCTTACGAGTTGCTTTGTTCAGCTTCCGATAATCTATGCAAACTCGCCATCTTGTTGCTGTTCTAGAAGCTATAGACTCTCCTTTTTCATTTGTAATCACAGTCATTCCCCCTTTCTTAGGCCCAACATGTATAGGGCTAACCCATGGTAAATCTATTATAGCATAGGTGATTCCAGCTTTAAGCCACTTCATAACCTCTTTCTTCACCACTTCTTTCATAATTGGATTGAGCCTTCGCTGATGTTCAACTATTGGTTTGTGTGAGTCCTCCATTAAGATTTTACGTATGCAAATGGCCGGACTTATTCCTTTGATATCTTCACTAGTCCATCCTAAAGCAGATTTATGCTCTTGTAGCACCTTCAGCAGCTTTCCTTCTTGAACAGGTGCAAGTGAAGAAGATATAATAACTGGGAGTGATTTGCTTTCATCCAAAAATGCATATTTTAAATGTTCTGGTAGCTGTTTCAACTCCACTTCCTTAGGATGCTCTTGAACACTTTCAGATGACTGATTTTTAGGCAATTGTTCCTTTTTACTGTGGAAATCTGGTGCGCTTGCCACTAAGGCTAGTACCACAAGCTGCTCTTCTTCTGTCATAACTTGAAGAAATGTCAATGAACGAGAGATGCTTTCCACCAACTCATCTTGTGAACTTAGTGCCTCTACTACCTTGCCAATGCAAGAGTTTAAGCTCTCCACCCTATTGCATTTATGCAGGTCACTAGGATATTACATTGCCTTGTACAGATTAAAGATTACCTTCTCATCATTCACTCTTAAAGTTAACTCTCCTTTATGTACATCAATGAGAGCATGCCCGGTAGCTAGAAATGGTCTTCCAAGGATAAGTGGTATCTCACAATCTTCCTCCATGTCTAGAACCACAAAATCCACTGGGAATATAAACTTATCTACCTTAACTAACACATCCTCAACCACTCCTTTAGGATATGTTAAGGATCTATCAACTAATTGGAGAGTAATGGTTGTTGGCTTGATTTCTGTTATTCCCAACCTTTTACATACAGCCAAAGGCATCAGATTTATGCTTGCTCCGAGATCACATAATACCTTCTCAAAAATTTCAGACCCAATATTGCAAGGTATGGTGAAGCTACCTGGGTCTTTCAACTTTTGAGGAAGCTTCTTCTATAGTATTGCACTGCATTCTTCAGTGAGCTTGAAAGTTTCAAAATCTTCCAGCTTCATTTTCTTTGACATGATCTCCTTCATAAACTTTGCATAATTGGGTATTTGTTGCAAAGCTTCAGCAAATGGAATGTTTATATGGATTTTCTTAAACATATCCAAAAATTTAGCAAACTGTTCATCCATCTTCTTTTTCTGAAACCTTTGAAGAAACGGTAAGGGTAAAATTTCAAAAATTCGGCTCTCTTAATTTGTTCTTTCTTTGGCCATCCCTTTTAACGATGTTGGGTCTTCATATTGACTTTTGGATGACTTTAGCTCATCCTTCTCATTGCTAAGAGCTCCTTCGACTTCTTTAGGTAGTATACTTGGATTTGGAGGACCTACTACCTCTTTGCCGCTCCTTGTAGTGACCGCCTTGCAGTTCTCCTTTGGATTTACTTGAGTATCGCTTGAAAAAGAACTCCGCTGTTGGTTCAACACTATTTGTGCCAATTGCCCCACTTGTGTTTCCAAATTTTTAACAGTAGAATTAATGTTTCCAACTTGAAGTTCAATTCCTGAAACTCTTGTGTCATTCATATCAACCCTGCCAGTCAGCTCTTTGAAGAATCTTGTATGCATACTCATCATTTCATCAAGTTTATCCTCCAAAGACGGCTTCTTATCTTGCAAGGGCTGTTGGTTGACAAAACCTGGAGGCATATGAGCATTTCTGTTATTGGCATATGAGAAATTCTCATGGTTTCTCACACCCGGATGGTAATACTTTGGAACGTTAATCCCCCAGCTTCTGTTTGATACCTGTTGAATCTGTTCATTGCATTCATCTGTTCAACTGAGGCTTCTCCATGATAGGATCACTTATTTGCTTTAGCAATGGAGTGCACTTGCCGATGTTGTTGAAGTTGTGCTTCACTATTTTTTTTTCTTCCACCAAATTTAGCCTATGGGTTATTGCTATAATTTGGGCATGTAAGGCACTGATCTCGTCAACTTCATGAATTCCCACTCTCTTGGTTGTACTTCTTTTTGTACCATGTCCATAGGCGTTAGTTGCTTTGTCTTCAATCAGTTGAGTTGCCCCTGTGGTTGATTTCCCCATTAAAGATCCTCCACTTGCTAAATCTACCAATGTTCATGTAGGCGGTGTAAGTCCACTATAAAACATCTGAATTTGAAGCCAATGTAGATAACCATGTTGTGGGCAACGCCTTAGTAGGTCTTTAAATCTTTCCCAAGCCTCATATAAAGAGTCAAATTCAGATTTTTTTAAAAGAACTTATCTACCTTCGCAACTGATGCACTTTGGTCGGGGTGAAGTACTTTTGTAAAAACCTCTGACCCATTTCTTCCCAAGTTGTGATACTTCCCGGAAGCAAGGTTTGCAGCCAGCTTTTTGCTTTATCCCTTAAAGAAAAGGGAAACAATCTCAGCCTAAGCTGATCTTCAGTCACGCCATGGATTTTCACAGTGCGGCATATTTCTATGAATGAGTTTAGATGGACCATAGGATCTTCCACAGCTGAGCCTCCAAACTGTTGTTGCTGCACCATGTTGATCAAAGACGGTTTCAACTCAATTGTATTTGCATTAATAGGCATCCTTGCTATTCCTGAGTAGTTGTTGTTCAAAACAAGTTTCAAGAAGTCTCGCAATGGTGCTTCCCCGTTATTACCAACACCCGAACTGCTGCTTTCAGCCATGCTTGATGCACGTTCTTGAGCCTCCAACCGAATCTGACTTATTTTCTTTAGCAAATCTAGATCGTAGGTGTCACAAGGTTGTTCACTCAACACACAAAAGCAAACAGATCAAGTGTATTCAATGTATTCTTGAGTAGTGATAAGATAAATCAATTAATAAGTAATAATAAAATAAAATATCATCATGACTAAAACCAACCAAATTCGACTGGTTTTAAAAACACTAACATCGTTTAATCCCTGGCAACGGCGCCAAAAACTTGTTAGCAACCCCGCAAGTGTACGGGATCGCAGTAGTAATATCTAGTAATTTCGAGTATCGTCCTCAGCGAACAAGGGTAGCTTTTGATTTTTAATACCAGAATTACTAATGATCACAGTTTTATCCAGACTAGATTGAATGTAATTTAGTTAATTTCAAAACCAAAAACTGTTGTAAACAAAGATAATGATAAATTTGAAGAATTCAATGGAGAAACATATCTAGGATAATGAATGTCGCCGTATAGTTTGCAAATCTTCGTTGTACTTATGAATTAGCTAATCTATGAGTTATAGCATCAATGGTTGAAATCCTTTCCCAAGGTGTTTCAACACTCACTAGATTTGCTTCGTCAAACCCTCTCCTGAGGCGTTTACTTAAGAATCTATGTTTTTAGTCTAACAATCCCTGTGCAACTCCCTAGATTGGTCAACAATCTCCTGATAAATCAATTGGTCTAGGTCCAGATTGTGATATCCATCTTTTAGGCTTCTCTCCCGAGATAGACTAAAATACTAAGTTTAATACATCTATGGCTAGTAGACATAAGGCTTTAAGTTTAGACAATAAGGAATAAAATCTATAAATCAACAACTACAAGTAGATATTACAAACTATCCTTTGAACAATCACATCCGAGACAATAAAACTAATTATCTCGACATGAATGTAATGAAAATCATAAAATTAAATTCAAATGAGCAATACATACTCAAAGTTCTTAACAATCTTCAAAAATCAATAAAAGCCTTGTCTTTCATGCCCTAATAGTCGTCACAGTGTTCCTTGTTCAATCTTCAATCCCCCAGATTCTAATTCCCTTCTTCTAATTATAGTCTTGTACTAAAAACCCTAAAAAATATGAAAATCTCATTATACAATCGAGTGACCTCGATCAGTGACTACGGTCCATGAATTTGATGTCAAAAACCTAGATTTCGTGCATTCTGTCCACCACGGTCTGTTAATTTTCTGTGCCAACCACATTCTGGTGACCACGGTCTCCAGTTTATGGACCACGGTCACCAGTGTGATATTAACTGGTTCTGTTCTTCTATTCTGATTGCAGTCTTCAGTTCTTGTACCGCGGTCTTCTGGTATTTGCTCTTGATTCCATCTCTTTTATGCCTTCTTCTGATGCATTCTTTGTGTGTATCAACCTGTATCCTGTAATACATGCAAGTTCCTTTCCCAGACATCATTTTCTTATAGAAAAATATTAAAACTATAGAAAACAAGGCTTAAAAGTTATTAAACAATGTAATTCTTAACTTCATGCAACTATTGCTAATTATGCACTTCTTTACTTATATTTTCTCTTATTTCCTATAAAATACATCATTTTGTCTATTCTAGTATTAGTTTACTATGCAACTAACAGTATGTATGGGCCCAGTTGTTACAAATGGTATCAGAGCTGCTCTGTGTGTACCAGAGGTGTGAACTTTAAGGACGAGATTGCTCCCAATGGAGGTAGATTGTAATATCCCACATCTGTCCGACTTCGAAGGGATTCCTAGGCTAAATATACATTTGAGGGTATCTCATTGTGTCAAACGCTTTTGGGAGAGTCAGGTTCGAGTCTTGTCAAAAACAAAATCCTACATCCAGTCAGTGGTAGCTAAGGTGGGGACAATATCGTCACAGTGGGCCCGGGTTGTTACATATATATATATATATATATGTTTGTTTTGAATAATTAATGTATGGGATTAATTCATTTCATCATCAAATAATCTCCTACTACAAAATATTTACTTTTATTAATATCACATTATTAATTATTTATTTTATTTTCTATATAATACATACATTAAATTATTCAATACCCGTAAAATCATATATTTTCATTTATGATTCATTAATTGATACATGAAAATACATGTCAAACTCATTGACTCAATGTCCAAAAATACGAGTCATTACACCTCCCATCTTTTCTCATCCACAAAAATCAACATTCTTCTCTATTCTCTTCACCCTAGTTGATCTCCCTAGTTAACACAAGAAGAACATCACAAAAACTTGAGATTTTAGGCCAAGAATCACTTCAAATCGGTTTTACAAGGTAATCTACTATTCTAAACCCATAATCTTTGTTTTCTTCACTCTGTTTCCCATCTTTTTGAGAGTTAATTATCCATCAACATGTCTTGAATCACTTGTTTATTTTCACTATTGAAATAGATTCATAAATTAGTCCAAAAGGATCCAAGAAGCCCCCTTCGAAACATACATTATCGACGAGACGTCTGGGCAACGATAATAAGATATAATGATTTTTATTCCTTTCCAAATGGTCTCCTTTTGAGTTTCAACAATTAATCTAATGCTTCAAGAGGTTATAAGTCTATGGAAACATAAAAAGTTGAAGGAAATGATGTCTACATGGAGGAAGGGATCAAATATGCATGTATGCTCATGAAATCAAGGACTTCGCATGTCATATGATGGATGTAGTCAGCAATATGGTGAATAATGTGAATAATGCATTATTTGATGACAAATCAGCAAGTTAGGTTGCTTGAAAATGATATTTAAGTTACATATAATGTAAATATTGAAGTATTGAAAAATAACACACTTATAAGACATGTAGGCATGAAATAATTAGACTATATACATTTTTAAGGGATGGTTGAGCATGATCACAAGTGATGTGTTGTTTGATGTATGTATGAGTCAAAAAGCAGAAAGGTGGCTTGTTGGAAATTGAGTATTTAACATGTCAAGTGATTAGAAATTAGGTGAGGCATACTATACATCAAATGATGAAAATATGCATGTAAGTTATGAAAAAGTTATGAAAACAACTATGATTTCATGCACTTGATGCATGTTGGTTGTGGTTAAATATTTAGTGGCCTTAAAAGTGTTTACAAAGGTCTAGAAAATACTTAGAGTGTGAGTGTTCATAGTTAGAGAAAGGGGAGTTAAATCCAAGAACCGAATAAGGGTAATTGTGCACATCAAATACACTAAAAATACGAATGGTGCACTGTGTGTTATGTTTGATAAGAAATTAGTAACTTTGTGATTTAAAAATAGTATATGATGTTCAAATACAAAAAATAAGTATTTTAAACATTTTAGATTAAGAATTTACAACATTTAAGACTACGATGCATGAAGAGAAAGGGTTCGAAGATTCACTCTAACAAGGTGGAGATGCGTGGCCAATGAGCATAAGTGTGTGGCCTAATGTTGACCTATTTGAATCGCCTAATGTGCGTAGCCTCAGATCCACTAGAGTGATGACACTTGAGTACTGAGTGTGAGGCTAAGATATTCGATGGATATGCCTGGCCCATGACCCGCTTGAGTGATCAGTATGTTTGATTCATGAACTGCTCGAGTGATGACCATAGAATTGGATGATTTGAACCCTAGCCCTGATACAGTTTTCAACTAGCATGTAGTCAAATTGTTCTTCTTTAACTATTACATTGTTTATGAACGTTTTACTACATGCCTTGTTATCAAAAACTGTTTTACCATTACCATTCATGCATATATGCACTATTTTGGAATGCTAATTAGAGGTAATACACTGGTTTTACTACTGAATAAGCCACGTTGCAAATGAAGCTCACTACTCTATTAATATTTTAGGTTCCTCAGCGGTTAAAAAGGGAAAGGCGTGGTGATAGCCTAGTCCCTTGACGATTCCTTTTCCATTACTTGGTCTTTGTTAGAAGTTGGTGATTTTTATACATGTAACTAATGGTCAACTGTATTTTGGAACAAAGATTAGTTGTAATACTTTTTTGTTCTTGTACTTTACTAAATGAATATTTAAATTACTCTGATGTGGCTTGATGTTGTGGTTGGAAATGCTTAACGGGGACTGGGTGAACTTGACTCATTGAGTGAGTTCGTTGAGTCATCGTGCCAGTCGGGTTGCCCTTCGGCCTAGGGAAGGGGTCCCAACAGGAGTGAGATTGAAACTTTAGTGGACTCTAAAATAGTTTCTAAAGTAGATTTAGCTATGAGCATAGCATATGCAGAGAATGACACCTAAGTGGAAATAAAAATGGCTCTTCAAATTCTTAATGAAAATCTTACTCCCCCTCAACCAATTAGAACTTATTAAGAAAATTAATGAGATATGAATCTACCCCTAGTAGCGTAGATAAATTGCATAAAACAGAGAGAAAGAACTTGAGAAAATGATTTATTTATGCTTTTCTTACTAAAGAACAAGAGATGAACTTGAGAAAGAAGATTTCAAACGCTACCTCAACAGCCTTTGGCGCCACTACGTGTTTTTTGTGACCACAGTAAGTGGTATAATAACAGATTTATAACTAAAATCAGAAATAGGGGAGGAATCCTATTCAAGAGAGGTAAAACATTGATGCATATACAGGGAACATAGAGAGATTTGTGCTTGATCTACGATGTTCAACATGACAAATGCTAAAAGGGCATGAGAAAAACTTGCACACAACATAAAAGAAAATGGAATGCACGTATGTGTAGAACAATGATAGGCATGTAGTAAGTATCTAAACATGTGAAAAAACTGTCATAAACTTTAAAATCCCCTACAAAAATATTATCCTTAAATATATAGTTACAAATATATTTGTGTATATATATGATTATTGAACCTTACCTTGCCCACATACGTTAAATTCATCTTGCAATGGGACTTTGACTTTTTTTTGCTCCATCAAGGATGTAAAACAAGAAAAACTTACCATTTCCTTGTATCGTTCATGGTATAGAATTCAAGGTATTAGGATGTCAACGTCATAGGAGAACAAGGTATGGGAGAAACATGCACAAAAATTCACTGATGACCATAGTACTGATCATGGATATCGCAGTAATGCCTTCGTTTTCCTCTATTTCTAGGAATTCACTCTGATTATTACGATAGTGTACTTATTTTCTGCAAACACTCTTTGGTTACGACGATAGCCTATAACGGTAATACATCTATTTTTTGTGATCCCCAATACCACAATAATGCGACTTTGTTTCAATGATTTTCACTGGTTACCACAGTAGCTTATTGTGCCAGTGCATCTACACTTCATGCTCTTTTCTCCTACCATAGTACACAAAACCAAAGACCACATTAAGACTCATCTAACATGATTTTCTTGCACAATTAAAGGCCATATTAGATATGAATCATTAGAATTTGGTTTGAGTGTTAGAAAAATGTGGATCACAAGGAATAATGTATTGAATCTTGATCTTTAAGGTCAAAGGCTCAAAGAAGGCTTGGAACAACACCACAAGGACTAAGAAGGAATTAAGCATCAAAAGTGGAGATGATTTTTGGATTTTAACTTATTATTTTGATTCAAAAAATGTATGCATGTATGCTTGTAGTCTAGGACCATGGTTTGTATTGAATATACAGGTTATGCGTTGAATATGCATGCTTAGAGTTATATGAATGATGATGTATGTATTCAATGATATACATGATAACACGATTTATGCTATAATATGCCTATGATGTGATGTTCACCATGCTCACATGTGATTTTCCTATTCATATTTGATTCAACATGCTATGGAATGTATTGTCATTAAAGAAAGATCAATAAAAATAATAATCACATACTGACACAGTGATGGATTTCATCATGAATGTTCCAACTCAGACCCAACTTGTTTGTTATTTGATTTTCTTGAATTGGAACTGAGAGTTTGGATTGATCCCACTTCCCGAACTGTGAATTGGGCGTTTGGATTGACCCTACTTCAAGGATAAAGGGTTTGAGCATTTGGATTAACCTCACTCCCTATATTTGGAACATCAAGGTGGGTTTCTTTTGGTCTTAACATCAACTATTGAACAAGTAATTATTTGAATCACATAATTTATGAAAGTGTTTAACATGTATGTTTTATTTTATTGAAATAATGGTTTAAATATTTAGGATGATCCATTGGAAACTAACATTTCAAGAAACTAACAATGAGAGGTTGGGTGGACAATAGAGATTATATTCAGAGTTTTCTTTTTCTAGTTTTGTCTTAATCGAGCAAATTGGCCCTCAGTTTCCTTTTTAGTTTACAATTGTTTTATTGAATATGTTCAAAGGTCATTGTACCCATTGAATATTAAAATTGATTTTCAAATAATGATATTGATTTATTTTATTTAAAGATTTCAAAGTATTTTATGTGAAATCTATATGATTTAATATGACACAAAAAGTCTCATGGAGTTGGGACAATGAAAAAATAGAAAGAAAGGAAAAGAAAGATAAAGTGATGCTCCGTATCCTAGGTGTCGTGATGTTGAAATGATGATTCGCATGTGACGATAACGTTTCTGTTACTATTGGTTCAAGAGCATTATGGTAATTGCACCATCGAGAATCGAAAACCAATTAAGCCACGAGGGGGAGGTGGGGTCTTATAGGTAAAGGATGATGTAATTAGAAATAGTCAAGATGTTGTGGGCTATAACATATGAAAAAACTTATAGAAGAACAAGTAAAATTCAAGATTTTGTATTCCCAAAGCAGCCCAGGGGATAAGTTCTAGGTTATGGTCAGGGATGATAGGTTTGTGGTGGGCTTTCAATCGAGATTTTGCACTTGCAGAGAGCAGGAGTTGAGTGATATTCCATGTTGCCATGTAGTGTCATGCATTAATTTCTTGAAGCAAGACCCAATGATATATGTTGATCCTTACTTGACCAAAGAGTTCTACCAAAAAGCTTATGAATTCTCTTTAGAGCTTATAAATGGACTGAGAATGTGCCTAAAAGTTGAAGGAGATGCAGTCAAGCCCCTCCCATACAAGAAGATGCCAGGTAGACCTATGAAGAATAGAAAAAAAAAATCAATTGATGAAAAACAAGGTAATGGAAAGAAAATGTCAAGGCATGAAATAACCATGACTTGTAGATTATGATGTGGAGTTAGGCACAATAAGAGAGCTTGTCACAATAAAGACAAATTGGAATTTGCTCCAATTGTTCATAAACAACCTTTGAGTACCAATAAACTTTAATTTCAATTTATCATAATTGCATGATTTGAAAATTTATAACATTTGTGTAGTTACAACGTAATTACATGTTTATTTTATGTTACAGGGAAAAAGAGGTTGGCCAAGGAAGAAAAATGTTAATACAAGAACAACTCACCTTCACATGTAGGTGACACTACAAATGAGAGTCAAACACAAAGTTTTATTAATGTAAGGAATATATATTTGTTTTTAGGTTGGTGATTCAGATAATATTTATCTTCTATTCTTAATTGATAATAGGTTGGCGAACCAACTCAAGAATCAATCCAAAGTGAAATGCATACTTCAAATATTTCAAGGCTACATGTAATGAGTGAAGGTGAGAAAAAGTACCATGGTGAAATGTGAGAGGTAAATCTTGATTTTTTTTTACACTTATGTTTACAAACAAAAGTGCCATTTTTTTACACTTGTTTAGGCCACTATCTCCTTTAGGATAAAGGTTGTCCTTTGATGCTTTTGTCGCCAAGTTGAGCCCTTAGTTGTGTCTTGTTCACAACACAATGTGCTCAACCAAAAAAGGGTATTTATCAAGAGGAATTCTCTGCATGAGGCACATGCAACAATTTTTCTTGTGTTTATGTCATTCATATTATGTCTGTCTTACCTGTTCTTTCTCTAGCCACATTTCATTTTATTGATTTTTCTATGCAAGTTGCAGTCCTAAAATTGGTATAAGTGGTGTCACTATATGCATGTAGGTGCATCAATTAAATGATTATAATGGTATTTCCTTCACTTCTCTATTTTCCAACTTAATGGAATTAGTTATTTTGATGTGTTCTTCTTCCATTATCAGGAGAATTATTATTTAGAATAGACTGATGTTGTCTATATTCAGTTACTCAATGGAATTACTCATTTTGATGTATTGCTTCTATATTATTTAGTGATTTTTATGAGTAGATTGCAGTCCTGAAAAAGTCTTCTATTTTTTTATTAATATGTTTTATTTGTTATATTAGGTCATCTCATACACACAAATACATTTAAATCAATGAACAAGAAAATAGGGCAATCCTAACTATTAATGTGAACTACCCAAAAGTGCCACAAATCCTCAACAAGAACACAAACACAACTAATATTTTTATAAGAGGCTAAGGAGATATGGACCGCACTCCTCATATGAGCAAAGGTAGACACCTAAGTAGTAGCTAGGTGAAGGAGATATGACTAAAGCTTCCAATTACCTACCATGATTGGAGTCCAATTACCTATCATCTGGACAAAAAGAAATGTTGCATTGTCAGCTACTTTAATTACATAACATGTTAGGACTTCATGGCAACTCCAAGTGATGAGTATGTTGTTTGAAGCCAAGTACAATCTTCATCACAAAAAATAAGAGACAACAAACACTGACAACAACTGTGAGCTTCCCTATAGTTGTGTTGCTAAACCTGCAAGTGTACAATTTTGCTCAAGTATAAACCGGTAAGACCGGATATCGTCCTCAAGGAAAAGGGATTGATTAATAATCTCAAATCCCAATTTACTACTGATTGACGTTTTATCAAGATTCTAACTGAATGTAGTTAGATTAAATTGTGAACTAAAAACTTCTTTAAACAAAAGCAATAAATCTATATTAAAAAAATCTATTCAAAAAAGGTGTCTAAGATAGTGAATGTCGCTGCATAATCTGTGATCCTTAGTTTTGATCATGAATTATCTAAACTATGAGCTTTTGCATCAGTAGTTGAAACCCTCTCCCAAGGTACTTCAACATTAACTAGATTTGTTTCATAAAGCCCTCTTCCAAGGTGCTTACTTAACAACCTAATTTTTGTGTTCAACAGTCCCTGTGCAACCCCTTAGATCAGTCAATAACCTCCCGATTAATCAACCATTCTAAGTCCAACTTGCGACATCCACCCTTTAGGCTTCTCTTTCGAGTTAGACTAAAGTGTTGAGTTCATTATGTCTATGGCCAGTAAACATAAAGCATTAAGTCCACACAATATGGGATAGAGTCTCTAATTCAATAACCACAACTAGATATCGCAAATCATGCATTGAACATCACATCCCAGACAAGAAGACTAATTAGCTTGACATGAATTTAACAGAAAACATGAAACTATATACAAAGAAATAAAACATACTCAAATCTTTAGAATAATCTTTAATTCTCAGTTGGAATACAAGTTTTTTTTTTCTCCACAGCCGTCACCAGTGGTTTTTTTCTGAATTCGGGTCATTTGGCTCTAATAACCCTTTCCTCTATATAGTCCTACACTAAAAAAACCCTAAAAAATATGAAAATCCCAATAATTACTCGAGTGATTGCGATCACGGACCGCGATCAGTAAGGTCTTTGATAGAAAACCAAAATCCTCTCGATTTTGTCTACCGCGGTCTGCAATTATCATGTGCACATCTCATTCTGGTAACCCCGGTCACCAGTTTAAGGACCGCGGTCACTAGTGGGCTTTCTCCAGGTGCCGTTCCTCTTCAGTTACTGCGATCGTCAATTGTTGGACCGCGGTCTTCTGGTACTTCTTCATGATTTCTTCTTCTGTTTTCCTTCATATGATGTATTCTTCCTTTGTACTTCAACATGTATCCTGCAATACACTCAATTTCCTTTCCCAGACATCATTTCCTCATAAAAGAGTTTTATAACTTTAAAAACAAAGCTTATAAAGAACTTAAACAAGGCAAATCTCTAAACTATATGCTAATGCTACTAATTATGCAATTATTACACTAATTCTCCCTTTATTTCTTCTAAAATGCAATAATTACCCTAGATTAATGTTAATTGCTACGCAACTAACAAGTTGTTATCATTGATGCCAAATTCTTCTTCATGTGCTTGTGCTCCTTGGCCAATCCAACATTCTTTGTAGTAAGCTTTTGATTTTCGTACTCTAATATTGAAATCGTTGCCTTCACTTCATCTAATTGATTGTGTAGATGACTTTTTATGAATTCAAGATGCTCTACTTTTTGTTGTAAACTCCCAATCTTGGTAACAAAAGGATTGCAAATTTCTTTAACCTTGGAATGGAACTCGGTCCAACCACCTAAACCAACCACAATCCTCTTCTATTTGTCATAAAACCCGATCAAGCATTCCTTAGCAAACATAATAATTTTATTTAAATGCCACTCGTATGTCACGTGTTTGTTCGATACTTACTTGACAAAATTAGCATCTTGAAAACCTTTGTTTTGGGTTATCACAATTGAATGACTTATAGCACCTTGTGTACTCATCATGCTTGCATTTGCAACTGTTATCGGCTACATCAGCTTTTTTTATGTTAACTGTTAGCTCAATTGATAATGACATTCTACATTCAAGAAAAATCTCAAGATTTAAAACAACTGAAATAAAAAAAAAAAGTAAATAAACCAAGCGAATGCACATTCAAATACTATTGTTTTGTTCTACTCATGCATTGCCTAAGACCATCGTATGATCTGCCATTAAATAAAGATTGATTAAGATTATAACCATATGTTGTTGTGATGATGTACCAAGGGTATCATTGTGAGTGTTCTAACTCAGACCCGACTTGTCAGTTATTATTTACTTGATTGATTTGGAACTAGGAGTTTGGATTAATCCTACTTCTCGAATTGGTGAACTGAGAGTTTGGATTGACCTGACTTCACAAATGAGAAGGGCTTGAGAGTCTGGATTAACCTCACTCCTCAAATGTGGAACACTGAGGTGGATTTTTTTCTATTTTAATGTCAACAGATAAACAATCAACTGTTTGAATCACCTAATTTATGAAACTGTTTAACATGTGCATTTTATTTTATTAAAATAATGATTAAAATATTTGGAACGATCTACTGGGCTAGTTGAGCTCAACCTTTCTTTTTTAACATTTCAAGAAACTAGTGATTCGAGACTTCGTGGCTAGTGGGAGTTTCCCTTAATTTTTTATTTTAGAATTTATTTTTATGGTTTTATAGTTTTATTTTAGTCAAGTATGTTGTCCCTAGTTTCCTTATCGGTTTTAAAGTTGTTTTATTGCATAAACTCAAAAGTGCATGCACCTCTTGTATGTTGAAAGATATTTTTAATGGTGGTGTTGTATTTGGTTTATTTTATTTGATGATTTTAAAATGTTTTACGAGAATATGTATGAGTTATTGTTACTAGGAAGTCTCACAAAGTTGGGATAGACAAAGAAGAGAAAGAGAGAGATAAAGTGACATCATATCTGTCGGGCGACCTCGATGTTATGATTTATGATTTGCACGTGATGTGAACATGCCTATTGTTACTATTGTTACTGTGTGAAGGCATTATCGTAATTGCACCCTCCGAAATGGAATCGCCTTCAAGAGATGGGGTGTTACAACTTGGTTGCCTATTATAATGCAAATATTGGCCTACACCAAAAACGATATCCAAGATGAGATGATTATGCCGAATTGAGAGAAAACCTAAGAAAAACCTTCTTTATTATATCAAAAATTTGTATAGAATAGTAGGAATCAAATGTGTTTAATATCTGCTTACAATATGTGGGCATTCATCAATGTGAATATGTTCTAGTTTCCTAATGTTACCATGACACCTATAGATAGTTTGCAATCCTTGTAGAATCTCATAATGGTACAACTCCCTTATCAAAGAAGAAATATTTTGCGAGATAATGCCCATCTTCATTGTAATAGGATCCCAATAAGGTAGTAGAAACTAATCCCAAATTCTTCAAGGGAGATAATAAGAAATTTGGATGTCTGTGGTCATTCTTATTATGGTCGGAGGTAATTAACAATGGCTTGGTCAAGGACAATTACCTAAGATATGTGTTCTTAGTTTCGTCTTATGTGCTCAGCCCTTGTGTTTGACCCTTGTGGTTTAGGTCTTCTTTGCTTGAACTTGCAATTTGCCTTTCTGTGTGCTTGGATATATTGTGTTCTTAATCCTAATGATAATTTGTTTCTTCATTTATTGTTTAGTTGAATGTGTTATTGACCTGCAAACTTGTCTCATTCATGTTTTCAGATTCTCTTGAGTCAATTTTGCGTGTTCGAAATATGTTATGCTTATATTTTTTTTTTTGAGGATATGTTACTTTAACTCATGATTTTACGTCAGGTCAGATCTACTTGGACTGATCTTGATTGATTGAAGATTCACCTCAGTAGTTGAAGTTGGTTCCTTTGGTGACCTTTTTCTCCTTAGAGGTTGAGGATGGGATGCAATAGCTAACCCCCAAGCTCATGTGCGTTATTTTGACTTTAAGAGCTTGCAATGAGTACCTCGCCTTTGGCATCCTCAAGCACTGTGCAATAATGACTTGTATGTTGTTTCTCAAGCTCCATGCAAGAATAGCGAGACTCCCACGAATCCCAACCACACATATGTCATAATTGTGGGAGCAAAGGACATGTCATGGTAGAAGCCATGCCTTTATTGTGAGCTTCTGGATCATAGCCTCAGATTTGTGCATTAAGGGATCTAATGGTTCTCGAATGGTCAAACATGCCTATAAGATGTGTCCCCATCCTAGGTTTTTGCTCATGTCATCCCTAATCCATTTACTAGAGTGTTCGACATATTTCTTCTTCCCTTATTCTGTGCTGGAAACTTTTCTCACCTTAGGTATACTACTTTTCTCTTCTTCCATCACAATATCCAGAGATTTGGCTTCATGGTGGATTTTATTTAGGAAGATTTGGCTAAATCGGCCAAGGAGCATCTAGAAGATAGTAGACTTCACCAGGTTGCTACCCAGTGTAGTGAGGCCATTGAGGATAGAGCCTGCCAGAGGAAACCTAGCCTTGTAGATCATAAGCTCTTTAGACTACTTTAAAATGTTAGATTTCCCTCTTTTTCCCCTTGTTCTTAATCATCATCCATTCAAGAACAATTCATCCCAGTAGCTGGTGAGCACCTTCGCTTGGCCTCAAGAATTGGCCTTTATCGATGGTGTGGGTGAGGAAGAAGAGGAGCATTCCCCACTTGTGCCTGAAAACTAATGCAAGGGGTCCTCTTCCTCCTCCAAGGACGAGGTGTTTGGTGAGTCCAAGGACGAAAAAATTACCATGGACCTCTACCCTTCCAATATCACAAAGGCTAGGTTAGCCTTCATGTTGCCTTAAACATCTCGAATCACGTCTTGTTTGTCACGTTAAGGAGGGGTCAAAGACTCAATCACCATAGATGGATTTGTCGAATCCTCTTTGAAATAAACCTAGCCCCCAAGCAGCGTAGCCTTAATGCATAGTGAACCATTTTCAATGACGTAGTCTTATGGTCTAAGAAGGGGTGATCACCATTTTCTTTCGAAGATTTTTGCTCAACATATGACTTGTAACTTCATCTGAAGTGTAAATATTTGTCTTATGCCAAAAGCTGGGGATACCTACAAGATCAAACCCCCTCAGTGACCAACAACCCCACTTTTTACTAACAAAAAAAGATCACTATTTGCACCCCATTTTTGACTAAATACATCAGAGTTTATGAAACCACTCATCTTTTAAATTGATGTTATTTTCTCACCCAAGTAAGAAAAATGAAACTCTCTTTTTTTTTACCATTAAGTCCAAACTATAGATAAAAATCGTATTCCATTCAAAGCACATTTCTAACCATTCACATTTTTTCCATTATTTCCACATTTTTCGTTCATTCTTATCGTTAGTGATTAAAACCGCCTTACTACATCATTTCCATGTTATCACTTCTTGGATCCATGTGTTGTGCATTATTGTTGAAGGAGACTAATGTTTAGGAAAAAGTTTTAAACTTGAATCCTTGATTAGGTATATTTTTTATGTTTACAAACTATTCCAGTAATGACATGCATCATGTAACGACCCGTATTTTTGGACATTTAGTCGACGGGTTCGATATGTATTTTTTTGTATAAATTAATGAATTATAAATGAGAAATACATGATTATACAGAAATACGAAATTTTTGGCAATGATATTAATGAATATGTGTATTAAATGGTAATACATGATTTTTGGTGAAAGTATTAAGTAATAAGTATATTACTTGAGGAATTAAAATAAATAAATAATGATGAATAAAATAAATTTATGTAATGAATTATGTATTGCATTTACATATGTATACATATATGTATTAATATGCAAGAATGTATATATAGAGGGGTATATTTAAATTAAATGA
>JAJIYU010002463.1:0-30133 GCA_030144865.1 Tinospora cordifolia
AAAAAACTCACATTCAGTACTCACAAAATTTGTTTTGCACTTTCTAACATATAAATTTTAAAAGATTAAAAAGCAATAAACCCTTCGGTCGGATAATTACTTATCTGTTCTCCCATTCCCTTTTCTTAATCTTTTTCTCATGAACACCAAAGTTTATATAACCCTAAAATTTTCTTCCTACCTTTCCATCTCCACCTTTGAGCACGTTAGGTAAATTATTGAAAAAGAAGTGTTTTTAAAAAAAATATTTTCATACCCTGTCAGCTTTAAACAAGTACTTTTATTAATGTGAACTGACAATTTTAAAGCACCATGCACCAAACACAGATTTTGAACTTCTACCACGCTTTTGAGATTTACTCCGATTGAATTCTAATTTCTTTCAACTGTGTTCTACAATCTCCAACTTCCTTGGCCCTCGTGATCTTTCAACCAAAAAAATTTAGTAGAACCACAAGAGACACATTTTCTATTTATAAAAAAGAAAATAGTAACAGCGCAACAGCCTGCGCTTAAACCTCCAAACAAATCCAATGGCTGATGTTATCACTACACTATACATTTTCTATTTTTTACAATTAAAGCAGGTGCAATTAATGGTTGATGCAAATGATTATGTATGCCGCTCAAAAATGGCTATGAACTATGAAGGCAAGACTCGGCTAAAAAGGCAAGTTGGGGAGCTCAAGGATCATTACATCATACTTGTACATGGCCTTTCTGTGGCAATCTTGATGAGGTGAGGTGAGACTTGAATTTGGCTTGACCAATGCTCAAATGTGTTCCTTCGACTTTGCACTCCCACAGGGCCTGAGGTTCCAAATAGTTCTCTCTAATGTATGGGCGTGGAAGCATTAGAGGTACTCATACAAAGACTCTGATAAGAAGCCAAATTGAAAAATCAGACAGTACTGAAGAAAGACAACTGGCCAATTCGAAAGAGCTAAATTCTTCAAAATACGATTCACTCAAAAAAAATAGATCGATTATCTTTAAAAATCACCACTCAACATTATTTACACTAATATTATAACTTACTGTAGTATTAGTAACGGAACACAATAGTTAGTATCTATGATCCCTCACCAAAAACAACCTTGTCCTCAAGGTTGGAGCTTTTTTATTTTCTTAATTGTTTCTCTCCAAAATATACTCCTCCCAATGAATAGATCAATTGTTTTCAAAAAAACTACCACTCAATATTATTTATATTAACTTTATACATAACCTAAGTACTAATAACTAAGCACTATAATTAGCATCTATCAGACTCCCGGTGCAATATTTGCGGTGGTAGTCAAGATAATGTTGGGAAAACTACATGTGAACAGAAAAATACACCAGAAGAAGGAAAGCACACCTGTGAGGTAGAAAAAATGGAGCTATGTGACACTAACTTCGACTTGTAGAGCATACGATGTTGCTGTTGCAAGTGCTCAAATTGCTGCAGCATTGACTTAAGGTTGATACCTTCATGCACATTCCCTGCATCCAGGTAAGTCAGTTGTTACATTCCTCAACATCAATGATGCACCTGGGAAGCATGTGAAATATGTGATGTACAATCTGAGAGTTCAGAATACCTGAAGAAGTACTACTCAATTGCCCATCACTTAATCGTGATGGAACAGCCTTAAGCCGAGTCCACAGCATTTTGAAGGCTGCACTTTGCTGCATTAGAAAGCAAAGTCACAAATAAGACTTTTTTTAAAGAAGATGTAACTGTGCAAATAATAGTAATGCCAACAAATTAGCAAACCAGGGCATAGATGAAATGTTAGAATAATATATCCCTATCAATGTTTTAAAACATCTCCTAAACCCTTAGGAACATTTCCTGCACCAGTGTAAGACGCCAACAAAACCTTTTTACCCATTAAATGAACTCATTTTGATTCTCTTTTATGATTCCGACAGAAGTTCATTTGCAGTAAATTTGAGATCTACGTCTGGTTTCCGATAATTCACTAAATTTTAGCAATTTGTTCTAAAATGGCACCACACAACTGCCGTTTTTATTGTTGGCAGGATTATAAATTTTCTTTAGGAGAGACCACCAACATTATCAGTTCAGATAGAATTTGGGAAGAAAACCAAGTCCTAATGATGATAAAAAAAACAATTATCTGAAGATAACCAGACAACAATGCTGTAGGCAGTCATTTTTAACAGATTAGGAGACAATAGATCTTCAAAAGGATAAATCAATGTCTGCACAGCCCCAACTTTCCCCAATATATTACCACCACATTCAGATGCACAAGGTAACTACTCTGGGCTCTTACCATATAATTTTTTTTTATTATAGGAAAAATAAAAACAAAGGAAACAAAACAAAAGAATCTATTTCTACGACCAATGAGAATGAGCTATGAGATGTAGATATCCCTACACTCAAATAAACAAAGTGAAACAGTTTGTCAGCTCACTAAGTGAAAGAAAAGAAATTTGCCAACAGGTTCTTGGTCTCATAGGCCAACCCACCCTTGTTCTGGACCACAGATACTTAATACTACTGCACTTTAAAAGAAGCGTGAAATCCCTCCTCGCTATAAAAATAATATCCAATTGTTGTTGAACGTTAATCTACTTGAGTTGAGTTGAGTTAATGACAGACTCTTCCTCAAGCTTGGAATAAATCTTAGCTGACAAGTTACAAGCCGTGCTGGCCCCACTAGAGGCTCACAGAGCCCCTGTTTCCTAAACACCAGTATAGTACATTATCATAGCAGCAGGTCTACTACAAGATATTAGTTATATGGGAAATAAGTACAGTGAAAAGAAATGCAATTAGCTATCTTAAATCCATATTTCCTATCACTTGATATTAAATAAGATTAAATCCGGTAGAATGCGCAAAATGTTTCTTTGCCTTTCACACATACCTGTGGCAGCAACATCAGAAGACCATAAAGGGCTCTCAATAACCATATATATTTTTCAGGTTCAAGAAGCTGAGAAGGAAACAAAACTACATAAGAAATCCTCCACAAAACCAAACTGTGTCAATTGTATGAATACATAATTGGTCCGTCATATTTATACCATATTTTTCCTTTGTAAAAGATGAAAAAAATCCTATCTTTCATTGCTTATATTACCACTTAAAAGGTATACTGAGCTGTTTTCATTTACCAAACTTTCCTTCTTTGAAAGAATCCAGATAGATTTCTAATTTTTCAGCAGAAGTTGCAAAATTTTACATGCATGCCATGACAACTATGTGAGAAGCAAGCTCAACAACTACGGAAGAAATTAGAGCATAAGACAAAGAAAAGACTACAAATCATTGTTGAAAACGAAGGTTTCCCAGTCAATCAGTATTGTGCCAATGTAAGTTGTAAACCCTTGGTCCAGGGGTTTGGCACTTGGGAGTACAAGCCTTGAGGTCTTGAGTTCAAAACCCACCACTAACTAATCAAAAGAAAAAGGAAAGAAAGAAAAATCTATCTGATGCAGAGAGAGAGTAATAGGACAGTCTAGCATAGCTGTCACCATAAATATATATAGTTGTCATTTCCAGTGAACAGATTTATTGATAAGTAAAGATATTTGAATCAAAATAAATAGATAGATAAATTGCAAGTGACCATGGATATCATTATTAAATGAAAAAGCATAAAAACTAAGTTCACTTTGAAGTTCTTAGCATACTTAATCTTAAGCTAATTTGTCCCAGCATGTATGCATGAAACTTTGATTTTTATACATTGATGGATATCAGGGATGCGAATAAATATGACCATGACCCACATTGTTCAGTGTCACAGTCCTAGAAGATTGGGTGGAGGGGACTATGAAGAGGATTGGTTGTGAGCAGAGGGTATGGCTATAAAGTATTTGGGAATGTCAATGAAGGGAAAACCATGCACCCAAACATTTTGGGACCTGGTAGTAACTAAGGTGGCTAAAAGGTTGAAAGGGTGGAAAGAATCGTTTCTCTCAAAAGAGGAAAGACTTACTCTAATAAAATCAGGGTTGGATGCATTGCCAACAAATTATGTCTATATTCAAAACTCCTAAGGGTGAAGCACGAAAGATTGAGAGAATTGAGAGACTTGGAGTGAAATCAAGTGCATTGCCAACAAATTATATGTCTATATCCATGTCTCCTTCCATTCCCTTAGGAGGGAATGGAAGGAGGGCAAGGTCCACACTTGGAGTGAAATCAAGTGCAATTAAGGACTTAGGAGGACTAGGAATTGGAGAAGTGGTTATGAAGGTTTCCAAGAAAATAGAATCAGCCATGGGGAACGGAGATAAGAAGCAGACATGGATTGGCAGATAATCATAGAGATGCGGGCTTAAAAAGGAATGCAAGATAAAGAAGCCCTTAGAAGTTTATTTACATAATATACCAGCTTTGTTCTCCACAAATCAAAATGCAGCTAAGCAGAAGAGATTTGATACGATTTTGGAAAGATGCGTGGTGTGGAAGTGAAGCATTTTCAGCCATGTTTCCTATACTATACAAACAGTTCAATGGTCACAATTCCACTACCCACTACTCTATAGATCATTCAATAGGTACGTATCATATGCAATGGGACTTTCACTGGAGATCGTCACGCATACCTAGGGGTGAGGAGGAAGCTTTAAGTATTCGAGCAACACAAAGGGAATGTACGCTTTAGGATGGTATGGAAAGAATTGTATGGCCGAAATGGACATCTGGTGAGTTTTCTTCAAAATCGTTTCCTCTATCTTGACTAATGGTCTGCGAGTTCAGACTTCAACAGTACTAAATGGTATTTGGAAGGCGCCAATTCCATCAAAAGTAAAATTCATGGCATGGGTGGCGGCAAAAAAGAGAAAGTAAACACTAGAGATATGATTCAAAAACAACTCTTGCACCACACCAAATCTCTCCTTTGTGCTGCTAATTATTAAAACAAAGTGGTGAGTCAGCTGCATGCGTTCCTTAAGTGTAGATATTCCAGCGAAGTATGGGCAAGGTGGAGGATGCATTTTCCTATATTTCCAAAGGTTGATCAGCATGACATTCAGTTTAGCATTTGTCCACTTCTAAATGTGGTAGAAAGAAAGTGGAAGGCTCATGGGTTGGTGGCAAGCATGGCGATGATTTGATGTTCGTGGAAAGAGAGAAACACACGTTTGGGAAGAATCACAAAATTTAGCATCATTTTAGAATAGCAATTGCCCTCTTTCAATGGCATATGCCATGATAGATTGGTTAAGAGGGTGGGAAAATGTTTTATAAGTGTGTAAATGATTATAACTAAGGGGGGACGGGACATGTATAGACAATATACAAGATCCTCATTATAGGAAAGAATATATACCCATGTAGTTAAGCATACAACAGTGAAAATTTCTGGTTTCTTCAAAAAAATAAATAAATTGAAGGAGTCAATATTATCAGCAAGTGAACAATCAATGAGTAATAAAAAAAAAAACCATAATGCTTATTAATTATAACAAGATTGCGGAATCCTCAAACCCCAAACAAGATGAGAAATTAAAGCAAATATCCTTTTCAATCTTCAATTACTTATCTAAATACCAAACTAGCCCCCAAAAAAAATTTCAAAATTATATAATTATATAAAATATAACACAAAACGTGTCAAAAAGAACAATATTACCCAATAGTAATGCAGTATGTACATAAATATTATACTATCATTGATGTCAAATGAATAATTCATGTTCATGTCTAAGCAAATAATTCTGTTATGTTTCATTCAACCTTTCAAATATTAATTGATTACAAATTTCTAAATTATAAATTGCTAATGATATTATCATTCAAAACAACGATAACTTACTAGCAATTATTGGTTTCTTTGCAATAGGGCTAACTAAGGCAAATGATATCACTAATTTCTATTTCTTTCCAAGGAGAGGGTCCAGCTTCTCCCCTTCCTACTCATTTTGCATTGAATGTAACAAGATTGTAACCAGAGGTAATTTAAATGCAAATGATGATGTAAAGTAACATAAATTTAAATAAGATCCAAGTGAAAAGCTAAAGAAATTTTATATAAAATTCAGATCTAATAAAAAATTTGAGGCTTACACCTCAAGATGTTACCTCTCAAACTGTGAGGTGCAAGCCTCATAAATATACCTATAAGGCTTAAGCTGTTGAGCTGTTTTCTTGTACCTCGCCTTGAGGCTTATGCCTTTGAGATTTCGACAACAATGATTTTGAGTAAATTTCTAGAAAGGAAATTCAATTACATGCACATAGCACATTTAATGTGAACTTCTAGATGCTTCTCATGATGGAGATTGCATGCACATAGCACATTTATTCTTGAAATTCAATTACAGTTTTTGTTTTATATTGATTGCAAAGAGCCTCATTAGAAATTACCAAAAAAAGCAAAAAGTTAAAATGTTATTAGAAGCTGGTAAGCAATGGCATAAAAACTACTCGCATTTCATTCACTAAGTTTCTAGATCTCCTACATCTGTTAACATGATATGAAAATTAGGCGAATTTTATGAAATTAGCCAAATTAATTAGGTTATTTGGCCAATTGAAGCGAGGTTCATTGGTAATTGTAAAATTACAAAATTTTGACAAAATCTTTGAAAAAATCAGTGAAATTCATCAAAAATCAAAGTTTTGAGGATTTTTACAAAAAAAAATTACATACAAGCCATAAGAAATAGCCTTTTTAAGGAAAAAATCTATATGGTGCACAAAAATTCTTTTGCATAATCATAGAGATTGTAAAATTAAAAAAAAAACCCGCTATATAAATGAAGAAGATGAAGGTGAAATACGTGCAACTTACGAGTGGCGATCCAAGAGAAAGAAGAACAAGTTGTAGACTGCAGGAGATATATAGAGAGAAGAAAGAGAACAGAAAAATAAGCAGAGAGCCTATGATGAGAGGCATTGAGAGAAGAACAGGAAATGAGAATCGTCTATTATAATGGACAAAAACGACCGAATACACTTGCACTTGTAGTAACTAGCGAGCCAACAATCAATCGATCTAGGGTTTATGTTCGCAATACGATTAGAATTTGACAACAAGTTTCTCTTTCATTCCTTTTTTTTTTTTAATAACAAGTTTAAGTTCAGATGTGCAATGTGCATTAAACATTGTTAACATTAAAATACATGTTAGAAACCATTTAATGCATACTTTTATATGTAAAATGTTTTTGTTTTCATCATTTTTAATCAAAATTGTGCATATTTTAGCATTTACATAGTATTTTTTTTTTACTTTTCTAAGTTTACAAATTTTTACAAAAAATCTTTAAAATTTTTTGAACTCTTCGAATTAATTTTAATTTCTAAATGTCGAAGTTTGAGGTGAAGTCGAATTTTCGTTCCTTACTATCAATTATTAACATTTCAAATATGGAAATCTTAAATATAATATGAAGTCCTGTCTGTAATAACATTTCTGAAAGAGCTGCATTTTAGCTATAATAGTGGACACAGGTAGCTGACCACTATGTATGCCATCAAACTATCTTATTTTCTCTGTCATTATCTCCAATTGGCAACAACAGCCCTATTGGTTGTATGTATATATATATATATATTGGGAAGAAACAAGAATTTAATCATTTCTAATTTTAAGCTTTCATGATTCTCCATATTTGTCTTAACACTTGTATTTATATCACACTTAATTAATTTACATGTAGCTTCTTTATTGTACAATACTCTGTTTCATAAAGCGTGGCTGCATGCTAGTCCAATAGCAGTCATTCAAAAAATGATTGTCCAATTAATTATCATAACTGATCAAATCAAATATAACAGTTTATCAATTTAGCATAAATGAAACATACTAACTCTAAGTATAGGCTGGAAGTTAAAACTTCAGTTTGTGAGAGAAATAAAGCTATCGGAAAGCCAAAACACAGGATGTGTGGATGCATGCAGACAGAGTTACAGACAGACACACCAATGATTTGAATGGGATTTAGTACCTGCAATCTAAGATAAGAAAAGGTTGGAGTCTCCAATAGACGAATCAGCCTGTCCAGTTGGACCAAGAATTTGACATTAATATCCTCCTCCACCAGTAAGTGAATCACCGAACTTGCTTGTAGATAAGCCTGTAAACATAAATAATGTAGGACCAATTAAAAAAAAATAATGTATCCATATAGAGAAAAATGGATGAGGCAATGACCATAATAATTTACCGACCTGAGCTAATAAGCATAAACTTAGTACTGCTGTGGGTGAATGGCACCAAGACGCATACAAAGATATGAATAAGTCTTTACCAGCAGGATTTGCTAAAGATTGTTTTAGAAGTGTTCGCATGTCATTTAATTCAGAAGAAGTGAGTAAAATCAAATTCAATGCCTGAAACAAAGAAAAGAACATTCAACCAATATGTCATTAACAAAAAAAAAAAAAAATCAAATTTGGTCCAAAGCAAGATGCTCATGCTCAAATTAAATAAATAGTAAAACCTGAACCATGATGGAAGCAAAATCTAAGTCAGATTCTCCCTCTAGAATTCTTGAGAGTTCCCGGTAAACCCGTTCAGCATCCAAAAGTACACAAAGTCGACATATTATCAGAGCACCTCGCCTAGAAACAGATGCAAAAGTCACATGACAACAAGTTACAAATGAAATGGCCCACTCACTTGAATTGGATTAAGTTTGTCAAACCTGATTCAAATATAAAAGGAAAAACTCACTTCTCAAGAAGCGAATGGTCAATCCGGAACTCGTGCATTAGAAGAACAACTAGTTGGGAAAACTCAGGTGCATCTCCAGCTATGCACGCATGCAGATCCAACACCAAGAGCACCACCTGTGAACAATTTATCACATAAGAATTAGATTTTTTCTCATTAACCGACAATGACTGTAACTTTTCAAAGTTAAATGCTTAAAAGAATAATTGATGATAACTTTTCACATGGCCAATCCCATAAATATCTTTTAACATTTTCAAAATAGTATTAACAGAACCTCTTCGCATATATAATAGGCCATTGCAGTGCAAGGCAACTATGGAGATTATTGTCCTTCTCTCAGATAGATTGCCACGAATGAATATTTCATACGTGCATTAGTTACTCACTCAGTTTCATCCCAAACAAAGCATAAAAAAGGCAAAGACAGAACATATCCAAGTAATCTTAAGTCACTAAAATATAGCATTATTCCTAGAACACAGCATTTCCTAATACAACAAAACATGCAGGCAGCCATGCACTGGGCAGCCATGCACTGGCCTTCCCCGAACTCTACAATTGCAACCAGTGGTGAATCGAAGGAGGTAGGGGAGGTGAAACTACCCCAAGATTTAGAAAAATCCTTCATAACTATGCCTATGTTATAATGTGGCCATATTTTCAACAAAAGCTTGGGTGACAATCCAAGAAAACTTTTTATTCAATGGAGTACGGTCAGGGGTCAAGGGGTCAAGGCTATTGCTTAGGCATTTTTACTTCAAATCTCCAACGTGAATCTCCAGGTGAGTAGCAGCATTCCTCCACATTTCCTCAATTTGAAGTTACTTCACAGGGACTTGTAAAAAAATATTTCAAAGAACTATAAACTGTATAATAAAAGATATCTCAACCTTTTCATCCATTTATTTCTTTGTTTCTTATATCCTGCACAAATACATAGATAAAAAACAGAAACATGTGTCGACGTCAAAGAAGGAAGTAGAGCAAGTCATTCTTAATTTTAACTGGGGTTTTTTAATACCAAATTACAAGTAGCGCAAATTAAGTTAATTAAAGAAAGTAACTCCCGCAGTCCAGCTGCAATTAGGATTCTGATAAGAATCAGATTTCTCCGCTGTTTCTTTAAAACATGAAAGGAATGATGAACATGAAAAGAGAGAACTGTATTGATTTCTAGTCAGAAAATCAAGATCACAACTTCACTTCACATTGCAATCCAAAATAGAGTTTTCTAGTGCTATAGCACTCCTTAAAAGTACCCCAAAATTTCCCCATGCTTCTTGACAAGTACCCTTATTTATACATTTTCAACACTTCTCCCAGTTCAGCATGCTTCTCTTTTCCTTTCTTTGCAGCTCTCTTTCCCTTCCATCTTAAATACGTAAATCGCACCTAAGGGCTTACCAATACACCCAACCAAAGAGCCACCTTGTCCACGAGATGGACATCAGGATATTGATGATCAATAGCATCAAAAAGCTCCGAAGTGGCATCCAAAAACGGGAGAGCATGCCAACAAATAAATACCAGAAGAACCTGCAGCATGTGGACACACCCAACAATGCCTCAGTTTCCACTTGAAATTCAAGTGCATCCTTAAGATATGGAGATAAGGACTGAGTTAAATGTGATGGCCCAACCACCCATTTTAATTGAAAGACATAAAAGACAGGATGAAAGGAGGAGAATGGAGGTAAAAGAAAGCGACAAGCCACCTCACAATTCGTTACAACACCTCATATGAACCATAACACTAAGGAGCAATCCTTTCACTCCTATGATGAGCCAACAATTCTTGATGATAAGGCTGAAGTTGAAAAAACACCAATTCACCTAGTGTAAATTAAACACCATGACGTACTATCAGCTTGAGACTTCAAAAGCTGCTGTGCTCGCCTAAGATTAGCCTTATTGTTCCTATCACTCAACTCCTAATCCACAGCTGAAACTACAGCAGAATTCGTACTACAGCGGACCAATGAAGGAGGCCATTGGCCACACAAAGCAAGAAAAGGAGTCAGATTTGCAGTAGCATAAAAGAAAGTATTATACCAATATTTGGCCCAATGTAATCTAAGAAACTGAAGCTCAGGACAATCTAACACAAAACAACACAAATAACACTCTAAACAAGGATTCACCACCTCGTTTTGGCCATCCTTCAGTGAGTGTAAGCAATGCTACATTTGAAGGCATTGCCTTGAAGAGAAAATAATTCAGTCCAAAAGAAACTTAAAAAGACCTCGTGTTAATCAGAAATAATCATATGAGGATCGCAATGCAGATGCACAACCTCCTTTGCAAAAACATTGGCAACATTAGGTGCTGTAAAAACATATCTGAGAGCAAGAAAGTAAGCATACTTGGTTGGGTGATCAACCACTCCAAAATTGAGTTAGAACCATCTGAAAATGGAAGGCCCTTGATGGAATCAACGTAACATCACTCCATACTTGATTCAGTACAGGTAATGGCCGCAAAAAACCAGCTGGCCAAAGTTGTTAAACCAAAATTGATTCATACAATTCTGATGGATAAAGTTTAAATAGAACAACATCCTAAGACTTTTTGCCTTTTTTAAATAGAACAATTCTGATTGATTCATTGTCTTCTTCTCCATCTTCATCATCTTACTCTTTGTCTTCTTTAAAAGTCTCGACAAACAAAGTCGTACAACTCAATTCAAGTCGTGCAACCTGTAATAGATACAACTCAAAGTTGAATCATGCGCTTTTTCACTAGTTGCAATTTTTGGCAACCGTTGAATGTGAACCATATGATTTACTTGGTAAATTGTACGATTTTGATTTCTATGCGGCCAGCGACATAGCTAAGCACTTGTTCAAAAGACATACCTCACGTTAGGCAACAAAGTCATGCACCTACTAGCACATACCATTCCAAAACCATTCAGCTGTCAAATGTTGGAAACTTTTGAACTCTCTCGAATGACAACAATAGAAGCAGCACAAAACTCACGAAAGAGAATAGGAATAAAGAAGAATTATGATATAAAACTAGTGGTGACAATATGATTCACCGTGTCATAAATCATATTGTAAATAAGTTTAACTCATATATTGCAAACTCAAACCCGACCCATTTATTAATCGTATGAGATATGCTAACCCAAAGCCGAGCCATTTATTATTTGTGTCATATTCGTGTACCTATGTATAATATATTTAACTTTTATCACCAAATTTTAAAATTATTTTTTATAAAAAATATTAATAAAAATATAAAACATAAATATTTTATTAAAAATAAATTTAATTAAAATTTAAAAATAATAAAAAAAGAATTTGCCATCAATATATTAATAAATACATTAATTTTAAATTAATCTATTTATAATTTGTCTCTCAACTTGTCCATAATTGTGTAAATAGGTCATTTTCAAATTTAGTAAGTTAACCTATTAATCACCTGAAATTTAGTCGTGTTTAACCTTTTTTAAAAGAAACTATAGAATATATTACTAATAATTAGCTTCCAGATGAGGAATTAGGACAGCTACAAGTTTACGTGGAATACAAAATGTTTTACCAGTTTTCAATCCACTCCCCGAAGCTATATCCTTTGCTGAGTTTTGTAGTATAGATCCAAAGTACAAAACAAAATATTGGATCTTTTCCAAGTTCTAGTGACATTCTTACAAACATTGTTAAAGACTCTACTGTTTCATTTCTCCCATATACTGAAACATATAGCAAAAGTTATAATTCGCTTGTATGCAGTAGTAGTCTTGTTTTGATTGTGCCCTTCCTCCTCCACTTCTTCCCCCATCAGCATTGGCTTGATAATGTGGAATCCTTGCTGCCATCTATTCCAGATTTTTATCCCAAACTCATTATGCTAAACCCTAACCCAATGGATGCATATCGTGTTTGGGTCACAAATTTCCACCCCTAGATAAAACCAACTAGCCCTTATAGAACAACAAACCTTTCTCCATCAAATAGTCAGGAACAACTTTAGAACCTTGCTGCATTCGAAACCTTAGGTTAGAGAGCTGAACATCCTCCCAAAGTAGCTAGTGAAGCTAACTCATCCAGCAAAGAGGAAAATGATATGGTAGCAAGAACATTCATCTCCATCCAAGAAATAGCATTAGTTGCTTTATTCTCCAAACCTGGACGATATTGGATCTCAAAGGCATATCCCAACAATTTCATCAACCACTTTTGATGTTCATCACTCACCAAACGTTGTTTAATAAAAACTTCAAAGACAGTGTCCCTACCATTTTTTAATGGTAAAAACTATCTCCACTAACTCCTGTTCACACACTGATTTCAATTATTCTCTAGGAACCAAACCTGACTAAACTAAGCAATTGAACAATCCTCTTGCATCAAAACAGCACCCAAACAATAGTTAATGCATCCGGGTCAATGACCAACAGCTTGGATAAATCAAGAAGAGCTAACACTTCAGCTGCATTAATAAACAACTGATCTTTCTTCAATTGCTTTGTTAAGGACGACCAGGCCAACTTGTCACAACCCCTTACAAACTTGCAGTAGTAAACTGTAAGACCCCAAAACCCACACAACTCCTTTAAACTTTTAGGATGAGCCCATTGCAACAATTTTGGACTGATCAGCCGCTACACTTTGAGCTGAAACACTATGACCCAAATACTCAACTTGATGTTGTCCAATAGCACAATCCATAGCTGCTTCAAGTGTGTAACAATAGGAATATATGCTAAGATGTTATTGAAAAACACTAAAACAAGTTTCAGAAGATATGGCTGGAAAGAATCATTCATTGATGCCTGAAATAACCAAAAACTGATAATGACCATGATGCATGCAAGATATTATTTTCAGAACATCTGAAGGTTTTACCCAAATTTGATGGTCTGACTTCAAATCCAACTTCATAAAGACTTGCACCATGAAGTTCATCCAATAACTCCTCAATAACTGTAATTGGATATTTACTAGCTATGGTCTACCTATTCAACACCCTGTAATCAATGCAAGTAGACTTTATTCCATCTTTCTTTTTAGCAAATGCAATCGGGCATAAAATGGACTAGTACTTGGTTGAATGACACCAACTACTAGCAATTCCTGCACATATCACTCAATATCATCCTTTTGAGATTGCAGATAACAGTAGGGTGGAATGTTGATTGGAGATCAAGCTCTAAAATAATGGCATGATCCCGAGACTGAGATGGGGGAAGACCATTTCACAGATTGACTACATCTTCAAACTCCTGCAACAATGGTAGTAAAACATTACTCAACTAAACCAAATGGAAGGCTGTACAAGCGTTGCAACATTCGGCTCTTATAGCAAGCCCTCTCCTTCAATTGCATACTGTCTACAAAAAAGCTTTAGACAAAACCTGAAACTAGGATCATCTCATACAAGTCAACCAATTGACATTGGTATCACCCAAAGTCGATAGCCAATTAGCATCCATGATTACACTAGAACTACTCAAGACCAATGGAAGGGAAAAAAATCAACAATCACGATCAAAGAAAAAGAAAGATGAACTCCCTCACGAACACCTTCCCCTCACTCAAAAATGCCAATGCCCACGACAACATTATAACCTATTGTCTTTGTCAATGGGAACTGCAAACATTGCACTAGTCATTCAAAATGAAATTATGAGTGGCACACCCATCAATCAATACCACAACCTCCTAAAAGCCAATGAAACCCTTTCACCTTCATTGTCTATGGTGTTGTAAGCCCCACAACACAATTCAATGTAACTTCAACCCCTGATTCTTCATGAAAAGACAACAGCACATCCTTTCAACTTGGTAAATTCTCCTCTTAATTGTCAAAAAATAGCAATTGCTACTCCTTTTTCTTGCACCGATGTCTGGAAGAAAATTTTTCATTAAAATAGAAACACAAGCGTTGTTCATGTTCTTGCATCTTGACATCTTGACATTTGTCTATTGCTTGAACTGTATGCGTAATTGCCGTTCACAATTGAGCTACTCCATTACTATCAACACCCATGAAGTGTGTTCCACGTCACATGGAATGCAACAAACCAGGGTTGTCGAAAATCCCTCCGCTCTGTTACGCATAGACAAAGAAGGAAGAAGAGCATTCTTGTCTTCAACCCTTAGGCAATGTCCATGATCTGAGATAAACCCTTGGGTCTGAGTAATCGCACCTCCACCTGAATGAATGGTAGGTTTCAATCCAATGATGAAATTACTTTCCAATGCTTGATCACTAACCCCTTATAGTGGTGAAGCAAGTTCTGAAAATTGCTGTAGAAAACCATGAAAAGATTTGCTTCAGTGAATGGCTCAGAATTGGTAATAAAGACTCCTTGTTTGAGCTAATCAAAATCAATCTAATAACGTATCATAAAAATCTGCCCAATGACGAATCATACAATGTATCTTCATCCCATTGCATCCTTGCCAATGCCTTCCCCTTCCATACATACAGCTGCAACTGCTAACCTTGAGTAATCTTGTTCACCACAAAATTGTGTTTCGCACGAAACAACTAATAAATTATGGGCAGATTAATGATCTTGGTGAGACTGAATCCACTAATAAAGTTTCTCCATGATCAACTCTTTCTTTTTTTTCACTGGACTGAAGAATCTTCTCAAAACCCTCATTGAATTGATCCAATTCTTTTTGAAGACTCTCCCTCATAGATTCATTTTTTTCCCGTCATTCCCAAGATAAAAAAATACTCTACTAGCAGAATAATAGGAATCAAATTTGTCCTTTGTTTCTTTATTAGATGAAATAAGAATTAATGAACAAGAAAGGAATGATGACCAAGAAAAGAGTAACTGTGTTGATTTCCATTCAGAAAAACAAGTTACAGATGTACAACACTTACAATCCAAAACCAGAGTTTTCAATTGCTCTGGCACTCCTTAAGTACCAAAAGTTTCCCCCTTGCTTTTATACATTCTTAACACTACTCCCACTTGAACAATACTTCTCTTTTCCTTTCTTTGCGGCTCCCTTCCGTCTTGCATGCGTAGGCCACACTTGAGGCTTATCAGATTCTTAGTTTTAGTTGGATTCAAACACTGCAAATAAGCTCTCATTAAAACTTCTAGTCAGAAGTAAATAACTAAATCCGTCATACAAAGTCAATTTAACAAAGACTTTGCCTCAACCACATGGGGTTGACTATATGAATTCCTTCCTCCATTATGCTTAAAAAAGGCAAGGCTATAGTTAAATTACAACTAGCTTTGCCTTTCTTGCCGTCTCTATTTATTTTATCTTCTTCTTCTTGATCATTAGATGTGTAACATGCAATGTTACGCATCCAATGGTCCTCCTTGTATTAAAGCAATCATAATTGGAGATTTGATTCCCTCTCATTTTACTTCTAATTCACGCCCCTCACATATTTCTAATTTTATCTCTTAATTATTTGCAATATCCAACATATTGATATTTACAATTTCAGTCACACTTAATTTAAATCAAGTGATACCTGTAAATCCTAATAAATAGCAAAAACAATTAGATTATATTAAACCTTAACAAGCTACTAGAATCAAGTAATAGTACTTCTAAATGTTTCCATTAGAAATCAACATGTTTCAATTTTTGAAGCATCATTCAACTTGCTTTGCTAGTTGAATGATATGTACATAAAGATGTCACTAATATCATTTAAGGTTCTGAATTGACTCAACCGCATCCAACTCAAACAGCACGTCACCTTGCCCACCTTTCATTAGGATGGAGGTACAAGGAGCCATGGCAGCGTACACCATGACACTTGGTTTGGGTGTCATGCATTCCTAGCTGTACCACTTGCTCACCAATGTTCAAGCTACTACTCACCCCTCAAGTTTTCACACGCTGATAATTATAAAAATATTAAAAGAAAAGTTTTTTAAATTTGACAGACAAGTGTTACAAAATTTTCAAAAATCTCATTTTCATAAATCTACTTTGACTAAGTTCCAAAACTTCAAAATATGTTATAGTACACACAAGAATATTGTTATACATATTATGCAGTTTGCTTAATTTTCATATGCAAGGTAAATCAAATAATCCTCTTAACACCTCTCAAGGTCCATTTAATATACAATTTTTGGAAATGTTTCTCCTTTCCCAGTAAAAACAATAATAAAAGGCACCCTATGAACCCCCCATGTTAATTAAGGAAATTCTCATAATTTCATAAGTTGAGACATTAAGTCTTCACCTCACCAACATGCTCAAAACTCGATCTTTTTTAATTTTTTTTTTTCATCATCAACAGTCTTTACAGCATTCTGCCCAGAAAATGGAAGCAGTTTATGTAGTATGGGGTGAGAGAAGAATAAATATCATAGAGAGGAAGTCTACTTTCTCCTAACTGATTAGACAAAACAATAGCTTGTTAATTTTTGGATTTTATTAGCAATACAGAAAGGGAATCTGCAGACACATGGAAAGTAGTAGAGAGAACAAAGTACATCTACCTCATCAGAAGGATCTGATAGTGCTCTAAATAGGGGATCAAATATGTCGTCTAAGAGAGACAAGACCTGTTTCAGGAAAAAAAAATTAACGTGGCTCTCCACATGCAAAGTTAAAAGTCCCAGATAGATGACTGAAACTTAATGACATAACTACATATGAGTAAAACATAGTCCAGCAGTTCACAGAACACTCCAAAGAATCAGGATTTATTTCAAGTTCACAGTTTAAGCTAGATGATTGGCACAATTTAGGAAAAGAATTTCATGAAACAAAGACCATAATACAGATGGAACTTTTTCTTGGAACATCATGACTACATCAAAAGTATAGATGGGTATGAAATTCTCCAGGCGCAAAACCATGTTTCGCTCCATGAGTTTTTTTATTGCCTTCTCCACTCTTGCCACTTATTTGCCAAATGTGAGATGATTCAAATTGCTTTTTTAGGGAAGAGATTACCAGGAAAAGGTGGATGTTTAGGGGTCCAATGACCATCTTAAGGAGCATTAACAATTCCATTGATGGCAAGATTAGGAATGGAATCATATTAACTCCTGATCAGGGTAAAATTTTGAAATTTTCTGCAATAGCTACTCCAAAGAAAATGATCAATGTCATATGCAAAAAAAAAAAAAGTCATCTTGATCCATTTAATTTATCTCAACATAGAGAATTCCTTGGATACATGTAAAGAAAAGCAGATAACGGTATTAGAGACCACATTGGCAAGCCTGAGGTAAGCAAGACCCTATGGTGTTTTAAGTTTTACATTATGGCCTCACACCATCGGAAATTATAAAATCACGGAGCTTTACGAATTACCTGAGCACGATGTCCTGCCAAAAGGTTTCCAATCCAATGCAATGCTTCAATTCGAGTGGCTTCCCATTGACTAGATAATTCTCTGATAAACCAAAGAAAAAGGTAAACAACCCAAAAAAAAAAACGGCCAATTCATCATCTACCTTTCATTATTCCATTTTTCATCAATGCAGGAGCCAGAGTTATAAAGCAAGAAAATGTTAGGCTGTAGCTATCACCAAGTGCAACTTTAGAGACATAAACCATATTATGCGCATAAATAGTCATCTAATGCAAGCCGTAAAACCTATTTGTAATTCAAGGAGGAAAAGCAGCACCTCCTAGCAATGAAGAGCATTGCTCTTATATCGAATTCCTTAGCTCGATTTGCGATTATTGACTGAAGCTCGTCATTGGTTTCGTGAGCAACCTATGTGCAGCATATGAGATGTTACAAGTGAAATCGGAAAATAATGGTTTTCGTATAAAACTGAATGCAAGTTAAATAAGAAGATGCATATTGAATAAGCAAATAGCAATAATTTACCACTTGTATTTTCTGCTCTTTATCAGATATGCAAGGCAAAATAGCACCCAAAATATCAGCATAGTAAGGAACAAGCAGGTGGCCGCCAAGTTTTACAAACTCATTTATCTGCAAATGAAGTGGAGCTTAATCAAATGATCATCTGGCAATTTACGACCAAAATAGATAGCAATTATTGTTCCTTATAATGATGAAAATCATGAAATTATAAAAAATAAAATAAAAAAGAACATCATGCCTTTCAAGGGAACAACAATCATGGCATTCAAAAGGAAAGTAAAGTTTGCTATAAACACCAAAGACTGGAAACTCAAATTTTCCCTTGTCACAAGGAAATTAGATTTTTTTTTTTAAATGAACTTCTATATGATGGGAAGAATTTTTGTAAAAATTTAATGAACCAACAAAGTGAAGAGAATTTTGCATTGCTAAAAAAAATCTAGATTTATAGTAATAAATCTCAAAAAACTAAAATAAATAGATACTTTTAAGACATTAGAAAAGTCAATAAATGACTTAACAAGATTAACCTAGTAAAGAGGTGGTTAATCTCTTTCAAATTTTCAATCTTTAATAACCTTTACTTTGAGCAAGAAGTGATTTTAAAAATTATAATATTGTTTGCTATAGCTTTAAATAAGTGTTTTTATTGTGAATGACAAGCTTACCTTTATGTAAAACAAATACCTTTTTGGGCTAATTGGACGAGGGTATAATTATCACTATATTTTTAAAAACAGAAGCAAAATTTGAGAAGCTATTAGCCACAGCTTCTCAAAATTAAAACTTTTTTGCAATTTTGAGCAGTTAGTTTATTTTCCAAATGATTGCATTCGACATAATATGCTTTAAAATAGGCGGAGAAGCAGTAAATAAGTTGTACAAAATAGTGCCACTTTTAGGGTGATCTAAAATAAAATACAGTTTGTAAAACTCTTTCAATGTATTACTACTTCAAATTTATTCACTCATTTTAACTTTGTTTCTTTACATTTCTAGCCTTCCTTTCTTCTTCCACTTCTTTTTCTTTTTTTTTTTTTCTTTTCCAATAAGACACCCCATAAAATTGCATAATTTATTGGGTAGTTATGATATTAGTTCTTTTTATATTGTTATATTGGTGGACGAAATAAAAACTAGTATATAGGTTCTGGTAACTTTTTTCTCTATTTTTTTTATGAAATAAAAATATTTACCTCAGTGGGGTTTCTTTTTTTTTTTATTGAGTTTGTCACGGGGCAGGTCATCAATTATTTTGTCTTTTTTTTGTTTTTTGCATTTATTTATTGAGACTTTGAACGTGTACCAAAGTTATTTGAGTTTTATTCAATTTTCAGTCAACGTTTCGCATTTCGTAAATGGTAAGCAATCTAATTTAACAAGATTGACGTATAAAAAAAAACTCATTAAAAATGACAATATTTTACACCCCAACATTTAGCATAAGACATATTTCAGCCCTTACCCATGTCACGATTGTCTGTCGAGTAAATGCATCTGGACATTCAGCCCTTTGAACCAATATTTCAGCCACACGACCATAATCTACAGACTTCATAAGACCATTGCTTCACTCAGTGAGCTAAAAATACTGAAATAATTAACCATGACAAGTTTAACACATGGAACATTATTCATTCTTAATGCATATTTCTCAGATCAACTCCCTTAGACCAGTCAGTGAGGTTAACTTACTTTCCAGTGCCAATGTTCTATTAAAAAAATATATATATGTAACATAAATCACAAAAATACAGTTAAATAAATAAATAAGGTATCAGTTAATGTAGTGAAAGAAATGTACTAGAGGGGATAAGATTCATCGAGCAAAATATTAAATTCTTAAAAACGACTTTTGGAACATACAATTGCCCAAACTGCTGCATGTGAAGTAAATACATTAGACTTTAATTATCATTTTGATGTATATCACTGTATGGAACTCATGTACAGCTTAAGAATTCTTGAGGTAAGCCCAAGAAGACAATGATACAATCCAACAACTCTAAAGGTAATCCATAAACAGCCTATGCATCACATTAATCACTAAGGCACAATGCTAACTGCACTAATTCTATTACCCAGTCTAACTTTCTGAATGAGTTAAGATCAACATGGATCCAATCTAAATCGGACCAAACAACAAACCAAGCAAAAGCATTATAGTGTAAATCTCACTGGAGAGTTCTTGATCTCTTGAAGAAATTCAGAAAGAGCTGAATCAGCTAGTTGTCGTATTTCATGGCTAGGATCACTTAGCATATTGAACAAACCTGTAGAAATTCATCAATTATCAGGATTAACAAACAATTTAGACCAAGAAAACCAGAGTTTGCTTAAAGAAATTGTGCAAGGAAAATTTACCATCAAGAAAATCTGGAAGAAAACCAAGCATGTCAATATCAGGAACACTATCCAAGACAGTGATCCATCCGATCAAAAATTGGCGGACATGATTGTTTAAAATGTTCATACGCTCCCTTAGCAATGGTATGAAATCCTCAATG
Organism: Tinospora cordifolia; assembly: GCA_030144865.1. Classification (NCBI taxonomy): domain Eukaryota; kingdom Viridiplantae; phylum Streptophyta; class Magnoliopsida; order Ranunculales; family Menispermaceae; genus Tinospora; species Tinospora cordifolia. The sequence goes on from JAJIYU010002463.1 coordinate 20,963, forward strand.
CTGGGAAGAAATAAAAATAAGAATGATTCATCATTCAAGGAGCAATCAACATCTTTTACTTGACCACAGTATTTGAAAAATAGAATGGAAATATTGTGCACCTGAATTGATCACTTTCAGTAACAATGTCCTGGTTATAGTCAGGTAAATATCAAAATAAGCACTGGTGTTTTCAGAATATGATTTAGCTAATTCAATGTTTGAGGGAAAATGTTCACCTTAATAAGCCTATCCAAGAGGTGAGCAGCACTCTGCACATTGGCATCTGAGTCTGCTGCGAGCTTACACAATGAATCAAAAATTTGATTAAAGAATGCAATTAAGTCTCCTCTTACAAACTGCATCACATCCACAGGAAATCAATTAATCCAAGTGCAAGATTCTGAATGCAAAGTGATGATTGATGAAACATCCAATTTAAGTGGGTCTCACCTTTGCAATGTTATACAATGCTTCACAAGCATAATATCGGACTCTACTATCTTGGTCATAGAAGCACCTCAACACTGATGTTACAATTCGCTGACATGATAAAAACCCAAAAGATATAAATCATGAACACTAAAATGCCAAAAGGCTCTATTCCGATGAACCTCAAAACATTAAATATATATATATATATATATATATATATATATTTGAACCTGAAAAGGTAAAACCCTCATATTAAGAACAGGAACGGCATATTGTTTTTTAAAAGGGACAACATCTATACATTTGTGGATGCTAAAATATGCACCATTAACCACTACTCAAATGATTTTAATGCCACATACATCACATGCTCTCAAAACCAATAATGGAAAGGATCTCATGCACTGGGTACTTGTCTGTTTTCTAATTATGTAATATTCAAGAATCTTGCAATTTGTAATTCAAATTCTGATCCAATTCACAACCTCTCAAGTGATTTAAGTCCAATTCTAGACTCTAACAGCTATAATAAGAAATTCCATCTCAAATATCAATAGATGTATTGAAACCTCATCTTACTTAGGTAAATTCCAATAAAAGAAATATGTATAATGCGCCAGAAAGAAATTAAAATAAATAAAAGCAATTAGTTGTATCGTGGTCACAAAATGGGAAGCGAGTACTGATCTTGCCAGATATTCATGTGAAGAATCCAACTATTAAAACTATAATTATAACGATTCATCACCGAAGTCGGAACGTATAACTTCATTTCTAAACACATTACCTCAAGATGACGGGTAACTTCAGCGCCTAAACCAACCGTCACACCGGCAAGTCCAATCAAACCACCCTACAAACACAAATTTCAACCAAAAAATAAGACACAGGTCATCTAAATCACACAGAAACAACATTAACATCAAACAAACCTTCCGGTTGTTCGCCTGCATCCCTGACGCCGATTCTTTCGCCAACATATTAATCACAGCATCAATCCTCTCATGATCTCCAATACTTGCCAGGTGTCTCACAATTCCTTCAATCTAATCAATAAAAAGAACACAAAAATGAAAATAATCAAACAAACCCAAAAGAGCCTAACGACATCAAAACATGAACAAACCAAGTAATAAACAAACCTCAAGAGCGGCATTCTTCCGCTTCTCGTACAGCTTATCGGCGAGGTTCCGATGAACAGAAGCAGGCACTACAGAAAGAGCATCGGCCATGGCGCCGCCTGCGGAGAATCCGCATAAGCTCAACTTCCTTTTCCAATCTTCTTCTCTTCTTCCAACGTCATCGATAACACCATGTCTAGGGCTTTCGAAACAACAGCAGCTGAGAAATCCGATCAAGAAATTGAATACAACAACTACCACAGCCGGGGTCGATAATGATGAACATATAGGATGATCACAAGATTCAAGAAAAAGCCCTCGCTTGCTCTCCCTTTCTCCTTCTCTTTCTTTTCTCTTTCGTTCGTCTTTGATCGTCTCGGCCACCTTGATTACTGCTTAATTACGAAAATTGCCACTTGCTTTGCTTTTCTCGTGAAAATGATAACGACCTCGTTCCTGGTTGTTCGGTCCGATCGTGTCTTCGAAACCCGGCGGGACCTGTTCCAACTGTGACTCGCCGAAGTTCACGTTTTCCGGAGAGTCTGTGAATGACTATAATGCCCTTATCTTCTTCTTTCACCGTGATCTCTCGTCGATCTCTTCTGACCACCCGGTACGACGGTTATAATTCGGTACTCCTCAGCGTAACTTAAGGACGGTTAACTTCATTAATGTGTTTGGTTCTTGTGATGTGTTTTACTATGTCGCCGTCCGATTCCATCTTCCTGCTCTTTTGCTTTAAACGCGAGTGATTAATATTCGGAAAAAAAAAAAGATAATAGCAACTGATAAGTAGCTCTATCCATGACTCAGGAAATTGAAAATAAGAAAATACAGCATTTACAATCATAAATTGCGCATACAATGTCTGTATTTATTTGTGTAATAATGATTAAGATTTGGCGTTAAAAAGAAAAAAATATAACTGTTGCAATTATTATAATATACCCCTTTCAAAAAATACATTTTAATAATTATAATAATAATAAGATACTTTTATTTTAATTGAATATAATTAAAACGGTGGTTGACAATTTAGCAAATTTAACAGGAGGAGCGTCCATCATATCATGCAACCTTGCAGAGAAATTAGTACTAGTCATCAGGAGATAAAAGAACAAAAACAAAGTTTTTTTTTTTTAAAAAAAAAAGAAAATTCTTTTCAAAGCTTTTACTACTATTAGTAGCAAAATTTTTGTCAAAAAAAATATATATATATTTTTTAAGATTATATATATATATAAAAGTCTTAAATCATGCAATTAATACGTGATTTAAGAAAATCTAGCAATTTCCAAACACATATAGCAATGTTTCAATGGCATAAGTAACTAAGGCAAAGGAAAAGTGTCTCGTCCCACCCCTCTTTTATGATTATTTATTTATTTATTTAGAGGCAGAAAAGGAGGATCAATAACTTTATTGCACTGAGAAAGTTATAGTTATGAATATTATAGTCATAATCTTAATATTAATATTAATAAGATCGCCTGCCTATTCACAACATGGTGCGAGGGAGAATCTACAGTTCATCCATCCTCTTTTAATTTGGAAGGAGGCTAATTTATTTTGCTCATAAAGTTGGGATTTTTGCCTGCTTTCCTGAATAAAGAATATTAGGGTAAAGTAATGCAACATTCCACTGAATGAAAGCAGTTTAGTGCATGGAATTTTATATTGCAAAGTTCAAAATGAACCATGACTAGACCTAAACCTCAACATTCATTTCAGTTAAAAAAAAGTATCGTCTGTTATATTATAATCACACACTATAAAAAGGCTCAATGGAAATACTAATTGTCCCCAACCCAAAAATAAATAAATAAATAAAGAAAAAGAAAATAAAAAAAAACAGAAGATTCTGACACATGTTTATTTTTTTCCATTATTTCATAATACAAACTCCTTCAATCTAATACACAACATTCGGAAGCTACATACTCATATGTCATAGCTAATAAAATACGTACCCTTGGAACTGACTGATGCTAGTAATACAGCTGAACAAGGCCAAAATCATATTTACAGTGTTTTTAAATAATACACTATTATGGGCAGCCTAGAGCGCAAAACTCTTGGATATATGTAAGGACCGAGGGTTGGGTTAAACTAGACCACTTTGTGTCGGTTATGCCTTGCAAAAAAAACTAACGTAAGAAAAAAAGTGTACAAATTTACAGGGCATAGATCTTCTCATGGTCCGAATCGTAAGCATCAGGATCTGAAAATACTGAGTACCGAGACCATGAGAAAGATTTGCTGCCCGTGCCACTTGCTCTCCTGACGAGTCTTCGTGAATCATTACCAGCCATGCCGAAATATTTTTGGAAAACAAAGTAACACAAGCTAGATATAGTACCGATGAGAATGACTGAGCCAATGACGGTTATGCTAATAGCCATCCACGAAGCTTTATGTCCCACAACAACAAAAGCTAATGATAGAAAAGCCCCACAAGTGCTAAGGCAAGCTGCCCACATTAGCTTGTTCACCACCGAGACAATTTGCTGTTGAGCCCTGGTATCCCAAGCAACCAGAGTTATTTGAACCACAACAACAGCAAGTGATATGAAAAGAGATGTAGCATTTAAGAGGCAAAATGCTTGAAAACCAACATTGTCAGCTATATTTGCCTTCCCAGCTTCTGCTCCACCCTGAAAATACTGACCAGGCAAGTTGAAGATAGCCATGAATGCAATAGAGGCAAAAAGAACAGCCACGACCGTGACAGAATTTATGGTGTTCTGAACGGCTTCTCTGTGGAGTTTCCGTAGCTCTTTGGCAATTCCAGATACCCTTTTATTTGTCTTTGCATTCTGTATGAGTTGGGACTGCACCTCGTGCCTGATATCACTAACTGTTTTTCTCAGTTCCATTGCTTCATTAACTTGGCCAACATACCTGGCATGCTTAGCACCTGCCTCTATGAGAGCATCCTTGATTTCCATGGCAGAGTCACCATATTGAAGCTTATCTGCCAAGTCCATTGCGGTCTCTTTTTGATTATTGATGACATTGACATCAACAGATACATAGCTCAATAGTAGGTTCACTATCTGAAAGTCACAAATGACCAGCTTTAGCATTGGGACATGTATATATCGTTCCACTTGAATTAATTTGACATATAAAGAAAGAAATACATTTACTGAAAAGGCACACGTCAATGACATACACAGCAGTTATTAAACAACATAGCCTGAATGTGAATTGAAACATGTCAACAATCACACAAGGATTTCTCACCAAAATGTTAAACTTCCACTTCATTTGTACCTTTATATCATGCAATACGTGTACATACACACACACACACACAATTGAAAAATGTCAACAATCACACAAGGATTTCTCACCAAAATGTTAAACTTCCACTTCATTTGTACCTTTATATCATGCAATACGTGTACACACACACACATACACATGTGCATGTGTTTGTGTGTGTGGAGAGAGAGAGAGAGCGAGAGAGAGAGAGAGAAGATGAAAATAACCACATGCAAGCATTAAGTCAAATTATGTAACAAATAGAATTGTGTTTTGCATTCTTAAGGTTTTCAGTCAATTCTCATTTCATCTCGATGGCCAAGAGACATAGAAACTAGAAATCAAGGGTTTCATGTCAACACTTTACCCAAAGTATATATATATATATATATTTCTTCCAAGGGATTATTTAGTACAGTTGCTTGTTTCTCTTTTTCTTTTGTTTTTGAGCACGAGAGGGGAAAGCAAAGTAGGTGATTTCTTCATTCACCGTATTCTACATCTCACTTTTCTTCTTCTTAGCTTCCCTTTTCACATCTATGGAAAGTACGAAATCATTAAAAGGTAAGAAAATCAGTGTCATTCTTATGACCTTTCTTCTCCACCCGATCACATAGACATAAATAGAAAATACCAATTAAGAGATTATGGTAGGATATTACCCGTCGAGATATCCTTGTATTGCAAAAAGTTTTAGTAGGATAATGACTAGAGCACAAGTTTATAGCAAACTAAATCGGTTATAGCCAAAAGTTATAGATTAAAAAAAAGTTTGTTAAATTAGGTAAATCCAAACATAGAGACAAGTGAATAACATACCTGTGGACGGTTCTTCCTAGTGGCTACATGCACTGCTGTGTTTCCCTTCTTGTCACATTCGTTAAGTATTGAGGGATCAGCAAGCAATAACTCTTCTACCACAGAAGGATCCTGGCCTTTTACAGCCATATGGAGAGCAGTCTGGCCCTTCTTATCTTTGATTGAGACAATTCCTGGATCTTTGTCTAGAAGTGCCTTTACTATCTGAGAAAGACCATACCTAGCAGCATTGTGCAAGGCAGTTTTCCCATTTTTCCTAACAATTCGTAATGATGTTTCATCTGCTTCTAATATTGCATTCACTACATCCAAGTGGCTTTGAACAGCAGCTGTGTAAAGGGGACTGGTATTTGATGAATCGCATGATTGACAAAGTTGAGGCCACTTGCTAAGAAATTCTTTAACAATCCCTGCAAAAATGTTAAAATTTACATGTTCAGTCAAATAGACTCAATTGATTTAGCAAATTACAAGCAAGACTACAAAAGATTCTCAGTCAAAAATCATATAAGAATATGAAATTTCACTTATTTCTCTTGGTTCTGAATCAGACAGCATAAAGATTAAAAGATTAGATGACCTCTAGCAATTATAATTAAATAGATCGCCAAGCTTGCATAGAGTACCCAGTAAAATCTATATCTATGCATTTCACAACCTTAAGTAAAAACAAAATTTCAGTTAAGATACTGACAACTATCTTCTTAGATGTAGAGGTTCTTCCACTTAAGTAAAATCTAAATCTATGCGTTTGCAACTATTATTCAAATCTTCTTAGATGTAGAGATTCTTCCACTTAATGAATAATTAGGAACAGATAACAAGGTTTGTGAAGAAGATGGTCCGCACATGCAGGCAAAGGCTTCAATCTATGAAATGGCATCCTTTATTGCTTTTCATTCTCTTCTTCCACATACTGATGCAGCAAGTCCAACCCTATTCCCAATTATTATCTCACAGATTAATTAGAAAATTATGGCTTTAATTTTATTTCCTTACCAACGTTTTCCTTAATTCAATCCATCTGAGCTCTAGATGGTGTATTGGAGCGTTATAACTGATTCAAATTACGCTAAGGTTCACAATTAAGTGGGAATTGAATTCTTTGCTATTTCTATACGTATCTTCATGGCAAAAGATGCAAATCAGTTAAACAAGTAACGAAAATAATAAATTCATACTTAATACCCTGCATACATACACAGTGTCCGGATCCAAGCAACTCCTTGAAACACTTGACCTTCAAGACAAGTGACCTATTCTAACCACAAATTCGTCAAGGTTGCATGATCACAGAGGAGGACTAACAAGAAACGGAAGCAAGGGAAAAAATAATAAGAATCATTTTCTAGTATCAGAATTTTGCAATTAACGCTGATCAAATTTGAAATTTGTCAAATCTAGATGAACTAAACTCAAAAGCCCAAGACAAATGAATCAAACTTCACCAGTAACACGTTGTCGGCAGAATCCCGAACCTCGAGCCCTTACACTAGCTCAAATCATTATAAAAACTTGAATTAAACAAAACACACCCAAAAAACACATACCTAAATTTCCTTTCTTAGCAGCAACGTGAAACGCATTCAAGTCCAGTTTCGACCTGATCAAGGCGGTATCAAGATCAGCGAGCTCGAGCAAGTACCTAAAGACCTCCTCGAGATTATTATCAGCTGCGATGTACAGAGCCGTCTCTCCAGCGTCATTCTGCAGCGACATGAAAGCAGAGACCGAAGCTCGATGATGAGTAAGAAGCTCGTCATCATCACCATCACCATTTCCATCAACAGCAACAGAAGAATCAGAAGAAGAAGGAGGTTCGAGCTGAAGCTTGAGGGAATCAAGATCGCCGGATCGAACCGCGGCGAAGAAGGATTGGTGAGATAGGAGTCGAAGATATTTAGTTTCCATACGCGTAAAATCCCAAAACCAAAAAAGTGAGTTCGGATTTGTTGGGGTTAGGGTCTCGCTGTTATCTTAATTTTCTTTTTCTTCTTCTTCTTCTTCGGATTCTGTTGCTTCTTGTTCTGTTCCTCTTGCTGTTCTTCGTGGGCTTGTCTTTGTGAGAGTCAACGTAAAGGCTGGGCTGTATGCGCCTCATTATGTGCGGTGGGTCACTGCGAAGACACAGGAGAGTCTATTATTACTCCGTAACTGAGATTCCTTAACTCTTCACTGTTGCAACTTGCAAACAGTTAGTGGTCGTTAAAGCTTGACGGTTGGGAGGATCTGCCGTTACGGTCTGTTTCTGGGTTGCCCGCACACACTTTTTCCCTGGGGTTATGGGCAGTTTATTATTTTTAACTTCATTTATTTATTTATTTTTAAGACATTTAACGTGAGATTAAATCAGACAGTAGGCTTGTTATACGGTTTTACATGTTGATATTAGTAATGTTTAAAATAATTTTAAGTTAAGATTGTAGTGTGTGTGTATATATATATATATATTTATTTATTTATTTATTTAAAGAGTCTAATATGATAAAAATGCAAAATCTTTTTAATCTTTTCATTAAAATGGATAAAGTGTTCAAATCCTATGGACGAAGGGACTTAAAAAATTAAAAAATTAAGTTAAAAAATATGCACAAGTTTTTTAAAACTTTAATTTTTTTTTATTGATATGACACAATGGTTACAAGTATTATTGAATCTCACATGAGGGTTATTCAAAATCATTAGAATTTACAAGATTCAAACTCAAAACTTGTAATATAAACTTATATGCTACGCCATGGTAGTAACTTTGAAAAGTATTGTAATATTAGTCGCGCTAATATTATAAGGCAACCTCTCTTACATTGATATCCTTATATTTCATAAAGTCATGCATTAATATAGGATATAATGAGATATAATATTTAAAAAAGAATAAAGCATTGTAATCCACTTTGTAATATAAAATCACTAATTAATTTATTATTATTCAAAATTTTTGATAAAAAAATATATAAAAAAGATAGACTAGTCCTTTTAACATATTAACTTAAACCCTAATACTCAAAACCTTTACTTAAAATAATTGTAACTAAAAATAAGTATTAGCGAAGAAATTTGTATATGAATTTTACATTATTAAAATAAAACACTAAAAATAAATAATAACAGCTTTTATTTTATTCTCTATTTTTTTAAAATCAATAGCTGTTATGTAAATACATACATATATTATAATGTTGAGGTGACAATTATAGATTTATTTTTTATAATTATTAAATAAATAAACTATCTGTATACACCGAAATTTAGACTTATACCTTGCTGCTTGTGTAGGAAACGAGTGTGGTGTGGCAAACCAGAATTTTCAGCGGTAACGCCACGGCTTACGCGTCTTTGAATAATAAATAATACAGGGAGATAGAGACAAGATAGTAATTAATCATCTAACATGTGACATGCAATAAGGAGGAGGCCCCACAAGGGCAATTTGTCGTTTTACAGCCAAACGCAAGAAAACTAACCTTTTTCGATTTCTACATAATTAGAAAATCTAGCGCGATTCTCTTTCACGCGCGTAACGTTAATCTTTCCACACTACCACCTGCAA
>JAJIYU010002464.1:0-30316 GCA_030144865.1 Tinospora cordifolia
CACCCAAGAAGAATCCCCAAACCAAGAACTTCTCACACTCAAGAGAGAAAAGAAAAGTGAGAAGGGGTGCCAAGAAGAGGGCTTGAAGCACAAGATGAAAACTCAACTCTTATTGCTTGGGATGATTTGATTTGTGAGCATGGGGGGTTTATATAGGCTTCAAAAGTGTATAGAATGGCAAGTTTGTGGTGCTCTCATTGTAAGAAACTTGCCAATAATTCAGATTTTCGTGCCCCCCAAGCACAAGAGATTAGCAAGTAATTTTTTTGAAAATTTTTGGAATTTTAGAAACCATTTTCAGATTTTTGAAGCATTTCTATTGATTTAATTCAGATTTTCAGTTATTATCAGAGCAGCTTAATCGCAGCTGTCTGATCTTCCTCGATCGCATCAACAGATCACGAATTCGTTTTTTGCGGATGGATCTTCGGCCGTTGGATCAGGGGGTTCGATCTCAGGCGTTGGATCATTCTCGAGCGCATCAACTAGATCATGGTCGAGATCAACGAAATCTGCATGGTCCGTCAGATCATCCTCGAGTGCGGCGTTCGGTTCGCGATGGATCGGAAGGCGTCTTTCTGGGCTGTTGGATTTGCATCGAGTTTCGCACGCGGATCTCAGATCGATCACGAAGTTGGATCCTCGAATCTCAGCGCTCGGATTGTCCTCCATCGCGAACTCGTTTTCGCGTGTGCGTTGTGCGTCGTCGGATTGGGTGGATTTGATTATGACCGTTGGATCAACTTCGAGCGCCTCATCGTTCGCGATCGACGAGTTGTGTCTGGATCGTCGGATTTGCCTCAAGTGCAGTACTCAGATTTTCGTTCGCGATCGATGCCGTGCACCTCGATCTGGACTGTTGGATCGATCGTGTTGATTGTAGACCGTCAGATCTTGGTGATTCGGTGCTCCTGGACGTTGTTTAGGTCTTTGATCTCATTCGTTGGATCGGACAGATCGAGTTTGGACCATTGGATGCAGTTTCTAATTACCAAATCACTTTCTAAAGCTTCTATAATCCGAATTTTAGCAATTATACACTTTCTAATTGACAAAAAACTTGGTTATATTGCCCAAATCATCTATTTTGCTAATCTTCCCCTTTTTAATTATTTAATATTGTATTAATTTGATATTTTTCTATTTCCTTAATATTTTTAATGTCAATAATTAAATAATTTATATTTTCTATTTTCATGTATTTTTATTTATTTCATATTTCATTTTCAGATAATAATTTATGTAATTATACACCAATATTTACATAATGCTTTATTTATTTTTAATTATTACATTTTTATTTAATTTTCTATGTGCATATTCCCATATTATGTAGGATTTATTATGCTAACACCTACCTTATTTATTTGCATATTAGCCAATATTTGTACCATTTCTATTTATTTCTTAAGCAATTCCTTAAATTTCATAATTAATTATACTAAACCTTAGTTTTCATTTAATTATCAAATTAAGGTTTTATTTGCTTAATTTTTTTCTATATCTCTAATATATTTTATTTTTTATGTGCCAACCCACAATTTGCACCCATCATTTTATTAAAATCTTTGAAATTAATTCACTTAACTTATTTTATTTATTTTAAATTATATGACAAAATTCTGGGGTATTATAACGCACAACATGTCATAGCCATGTAAGGCATGTAGCAAGTGGGAAGAGGATTGGCCTGTGCCATGGTCGGATCAGTGTGATGTAACCACTGGGTTAAGTAGGCCAACCAATACATGATAGCATGGGGATTAGAAGGTGGTGTAGCTGATAAAGATGGCTCGGCAGTAGCAGAAGAGGAAAGTGGTACAGTAGTAGAAGGGGCAGGATCTGCTGCAGTGTGTGTGGGATTAGCTGAAGGCTGTGGAGACTCTCCTGAGGCCTTGCACGTCTTAGCAGGTGTAAAGGTGAGCATCTTCACAGCAATGTGGTCTTTCATCTTCAGCAGGGGCTCGCTCCACTTCCAAAATACCCCAGCTCGTTTGCACAGCTCTATAATGAGGGTAGGATGGGGTAGTCCCATATTGGTCTTGTCAATGGTAGAATGAATGGAACTGGAGATAATGGACCCAACTTTGATCGGGAGCTCCTTCATAATGCAATAAACCAAAACTGCCCTCTCTACCATTAACCTATTAATAGCCAAAGAGGGAAGAAGTTTAGCGCAAACAAGACCAAGCCAAACCTTGGCAGGCGTCCGAAACATGCTTTTCACAAGGTTGACAAACCTCTCATTATAACAAATTCATGAAGCGCCGTCAACACACTATGTCTGCAACACATCATCCTGATCAAAAATGAGGTAGTAAGGTATAGTACTCGTCCGGAGAGTCTGTTGGGAGTCCATACACCTCATTGATGGTCACTAAACTAAATTGGACCCACTTTCCCACGTACCCAAACTAAAGTGCCATCTCTGTCGACTACATTTGCATAGAGTTCTTGCACTAATGAGACGACAATGGTGGATGGTGCCTGAATTAGTTGCTCCCAATGGTGAGCAGCGACTACAATGTCAATGCCAAGCTCGCACTCTTCCTGCATCAGGATGATGCCCCGTTCTAGAATGAGATGTCAGTTGGATCTAATAAAATTGAACCACTGCTTTGCTACAGCAGTTCTGAAGCGTGTCCGGTTTGAAGGAGGTGGAGGAAATGTGGGTTGTTTACCTTTAGATGTAGGGTGTTTTATTCGAGGAGGCCTACAAAAATACAATTAGTAGGCAAGGAAAACTTCAATTCATATAAAAGAACATGAACATTGATCTGTAACAGAACAAATGCCAACATATCTTATAGGAGACTAGTTACCCAAAATAATTACTAAAAAATCCATGTACAGTAGTAAAACTAGTCCTAAGATCCTAACCATAACAAGCACTACAGGTAGTCTATGAAAAACATCCAACACCCAAAGCATTGCAAAAGAATCATAAATACTCAATAGCACATGTCCATCATAGTCATTAACACATTCAAATAAGGGAAACAACAGCCAAAATCCAGCATCTATAATGAGTTTGCGGGTCCCTTAATTCCAAAATCTCTAGCAATCACCCAAAAAGTTGATGGATGAAGAAAAAAAAATTGAAAAGCTTTGAGGAAAAAGGAAATCTAAAGCATGAAAGATGAAATCTAAATCCTAAATATGAGATTAAGGCAAGGAAATAATGGAAAATCAAGTAAAAACACTTACATTTGCACTGAAAGACGAAAGAAAATGCTTAAGGACCACATGAGAAACCAAAAATCACAAAAAAAATCAAAGATTTTTGGAGCAAAATGCAGAAAATGGCTGCGATCTATCTTAAAAAGGACATAATTACTACAGTCACTGCTCAAATTACCGCAGTAATTACATGAATTTTTTTATTTTGAATTTTTACATTTCTGTTGACCGCAGTCCACAGAATTGTATTGTGTTGTGGACCGTGGTCCATAGATGCTCCAAAAACAAGCATTCTGGATACTGCGGTACACAAAACTATACCCTTTTGTGGACTGCGATAATTTCATGTATACTTTAATGATGCCTTCTCGTGACTGCGGTACATAGAATATAGCATTCTATGGACCGTAGTAATTGCATGAGTTCTTGCTGATGCATTTCTGTAGACCGCGATACACAGAATATAGGTGTTCTGTGGACTGCGATAAACAGAAGCAAAAATAGTTTTCCTCCCTTTCTTGTGTTTACTAAGTCCTAAACATAATGAGGCTAAGAACTTAAGAAATCAAACTTTAACATCTACATGCATCCTAGAAAATTGAAAAAGTATAAATGAAATGAGCACAAAAAAGCTAGAAATCAACAGTGGATTGCCTCCCACTCAACGTTGTGTTTAATGTTGTTAGCTCGACGAGGATACGACATGTTAATCTTGAAGTTCTACCAGCTCCACCGTTTGTTTTGGCCCTCCATAAAATATCTTCAATCTCTGACCAACCATTTTGAAATTGTGGCCATCTATCAAGCTTTGAACCTCCACTGTGCCATATGAGAACACTTTTGTAACAAGAAAGGGTCCTGACCAACGAGATTTAAGTTTCCCAATAAACAATCGAAGTCTAGAATTGAATAACAGTACTTGCTGGCTGGGTTTGAAATCTTTCTTCTTAATGAGCTTGTCATGCCACCTCTTTATTCTTTCTCTGTATATAGTGTTGTTCTCGAAAGCATTATGGCGGAACTCTTCAAGTTCTACTAGTTGAAGTAGATGGTTCTCCCCACAGGCCTTTGCATCAAAATTCAGCTTCTTGATTGCCCAGTATGCCTGATGCTCTAATTCACAAGGATGGTGACAGGACTTCCCATACAACAACTGATACAGTGTAACACACCGAGTCCCACTACGTAACGATATTGTCCCCACTTAGCCACGGACACATCGTGGGAGTTTTGTTCGTGGAGATACTCAAACTCGAGCCACCCCCAAAAGGCCTCGGCACTAGTGAACACCCACATATGCACTCATAGCCCAATCTCAACTCTAAGGTCTAGCCGATGTGGGATTATTACAATCCACCCCCCTTGGGGACCATCTCGTCCTCGAGATGCGTACCCGTTATACTCAAAGGCAGCTCTGATACCATTTTGTAACATACCAGGTCCCACTACGTGAAGATATTGTCCCCACTTAGCCACGGACACACCATAGGCATTTTGTTCCTAGAGAGACTCAGACTCGTGCCACCCCCAAAAGGCCTCGGCACTAGTGAACACCTACGTATGCACTCATAGCCCAGTCTCAACTCTGAGGTCCAGCCGATGTGGGATTATTACAATCCACCCCCCTTGAGAGCCATCTCATCTTCAAGATGCATACAAGTTACACTTAGAGGCAGCTCTTATACCATTTTGTAACACACCGGGTCCCACTACGTGATGATATTGTCCCCACTTAGCCACAGACACACCATGGGGGTTTTGTTCCTGGAGAGACTCGAACTCGAGCCACCCTCAAAAAGGCCTCGGCACTAGTGAACACCCGCGTATGCATTCATAGCCCAGTCTCAACTTTGAGGTCGAACCGATGTGAGATTATTACACACATCGGCTCGACCTCAAAGTTGAGACTGGGCTATGAGTGCATACGCGGGTGTTCACTAGTGCCGAGGCCTTTTGGCGGTGGCTCGAGTTCGAGTCTCTCCAGGAACAAAACTGCCACGGTGTGTCCGTGGCTAAGTTGGGACAATATCATCACGTAGTGGGACCCGGTGTGTTACAAAATGGTATCAAAGTCGCCTCTGAGTGTAACGGGTGCGCATTTCGAGGACAAGATGGCCCCCAAGGGGGTTGGATTGTAATAATCCCACATCGGCTGGACCTCAGAGTTTAGAGTGGGCTATGAGTGCATACGCGGGTGTTCACTAGTACCGAGGCCTTTTGGGGGTGGCTCGAGTTCGAGTCTCTCAAGGAACAAAACCCCCACGGTGTGTTCGTGGCTAGGTGGGGACAATATCGTCACGTAGTGGGACCCGGTGTGTTATATACGGAGATATACCAATGGGAATCTTAAAGGTTGTTCGGTATGCCCATAGTGCATCATCCAGTTTCAGGGCCCAATCTTTGCGGTTTGTTCCAACTGTCTTTTGCAATATCGCCTTGATCTCTCGGTTAGACACTTCAGCTTGCCCATTCTTCTGTGTATGATAAGGCAAAACAACCTTGTGTCACACTACATATTCGGTGAGAAGGTTGTTAAAAATTCTATTGTAGAAATGTGTACCTTCATCACTCAAAATCCCTCTAGGTGTGCCAAAATGAGAAACAATGTTGCGAGAGAAGAACTTCAAGACAACTCAGGCGTCATTCTCGGTTGTGGCCATTGTTTCAACCCATTTAGAAACATAATCGACAACAAGTAATATATATTGTTTTCCATCTAATGGTGGAAAAAAATCCTATGAAATCTATTCCCCATACATCAAATAATTCAACTTCCACAAAAAATGTAAAAGGCATCTCCTTTTTCCTTGAGATATTGCCCTTTTTCTGGTACACTTTGCACGTTTTCACAAATTGATAGGCATCCTTCAGCATACTAGGCCAATAAAATCCACTCTCAAGAACACTCCTCGCCATACATTGATGGTTGTAATGACCGCTATAGGGTGAAGCATGGTAGTTATGAAGGACTTTGTTAAATTTCACTTCTGGAATGCAACAACGAATCACTTTATTAGTGCACCTCCGAAAGAGAAAGGGACCATCCCAAACATAGAACTTTGCTTCATGTAGGAAGCACTTGAGGCAGTTGTGAGACAAATTTGGTGGAGTAGCGCCAGTGGCCTTATAATTGGAAAAATTTGCGTACCATGGTGCGCTGTCCCTAACAATCAAGGGGTGCTCATTAGGAATGAGTTCGACTATGCTCTGTGGATCAAGAACTGCTTCATTGGATATGCCAAACAAATGATCAGCCACCACATTCTCTGTACCCTTTTTGAATATCACCTCCATGTCAAACTCTTGTAGCAATAAAATTCATCTTATCAGTCAAGGCTTTGCATCCGTTTTTGTGAAGAGCTGACAAATAGGAACATGATCAGTGAAGACATTGACATGAGAACCCACAATGTATGACCAAAACTTGTCACATGTGAAGACAATAGCTAGCAACTCTTTTTCAGTCGTAGTATAATTCTTTTGAGCATAATCTAGCGTTTTGCTTGCATAGTATATAGCTCTGAACATCCTATCGCATCTCTATCCCAATACAACCCCAACAACATAATCACTAGCATCACACATTATTTTAAAAGTCTCGCCCCAAACTGGCATAGACATAATAGGAGTAGATATTAAAGTATTATTTAATATATTGAAGGCTTCAACACATTCAATTGTGAAGTTGAATTCAGCTTCCTTCTCGAGTAAACTACATAGGGGACGATTGATTTGAGAGATGTTCTTAATAAATCTGTGATAAAAACTAGTGTGCCCCAAAAAATTACGCACTTCTCGAACAAATGTAGGGGGTTCCAAATTCTAAATTATTTGAATTTTTGCCTGGTCAACCTCAACACTATTAACAGAAACTTTGTGGCCCAAAACAATGCCCTTCCAAACCATAAAGTGACATTTATCCCAATTAAGTATTAAGTTCTTCTCCTCACAGCGGGAGAGAAATTTTTCCAAACTAAACAAACATCCATCAAACGTAGCACTGAACACAGAAAAATCATCCATAAACACCTCCATGATATCTTCAATCATATCTGCAAAACTTGCCATCATACATCTTTGAAAGGTGGTTGGTGCATTGCACAAACTAAACGACATCCTCCGAAATGCATATGTCCCATATGGACAAGTAAAGGTGGTCTTCTCTTGATCCTCTGGTGCAATGACTATCTGATTGTATCTGGAGTAACCATCCAAGAAGCTATAAAAGTCATATCTGGCAATGCTATCTTGCATTTGATCCACAAAGGGCAAAGGGAAATGATCCTTCCAAGTGGCTTTGTTCAGTTTTCTATAATCAATGCACACATGCCAGCCAGTAGTTGTCCTTGAAGCAATTGTCTCTCCTTCTCATTTGTGATCACAGTGATTCCTCCTTTCGTAGGCACAACATGGATAGGGCTAACTCACTATAAATCTGAAATGGCATAGATAATGCCTGCATTCAACCATTTCATTACCTCTTTTTCCTCCACTTCCTTCATTATTGGGTTAAGACTTCATTGGCACTCCACTATAGGCTTATGAGAGTCCTCCATTAAAATCTTGTGCATGTAAATGGCTGGACTTATACACTTAATATCTTCAATTGTCCATCCGATAGCGGACTTGTGATCTTTAAGCACTCGCAACAACTTTTCTTCTTGGACAGAGGTTAATGAAGAAAAAATGATAGCTGGTAGGGATAGTGCTTCATCCAAATAAGCATATTTTAGATGTTCAGGAAGCGATTTCACATCAATGGCCTCAAAAACATCTTGAAAATTTTCAGATTGAGTAGCTTCAGATAATGGAGCATGTAGAATGTTAAGCTCTGGTGGAAAAGCTTCTAAAGCTAGTACAATTAGCTTCTCATCTTCAGTCATAGGTTGGGAAAAAGAAATTGAACGGAGATACATCCAACCAAGTCATCTTGGGAGCTCAATTCATCTACGACCTCAACAATGCAGGAATTGATGACTTCTATCCTCTTGCATTCATGCATATCACTAGGGTAGTTCATAGCTTTGTAGAGGTTGAAAACCACTTTTTCTTCATTTACTCTCTCTCAAGGTGAGCTCTCCCTTGTGTACATCTATCAGTGCATGACCTATAGCTAGGAATGGTCTCCCAAGTATAAGCAGAACCTCACAATCTTCTTCCATGTCAAGAACCACAAAGTCAACTAGAAAAATGAATTTGTCCACCTTTACCAAGACATCTTCAATAATGCCCTTTGGATATGTCAAAGATATGTCTGCTAGCTAAAGAGTAATTGTGGTTGGTTTGATTTCTGACATGCCCAACCTCTTGCACACTGATATGGGCATGAGATTTATGTTAGCCCCTAGATCACAAAGTGCCTTCTCAAAGATTTAGATTCCAATATTACATGGTATAGTGAAACTTCCTAGATCTTTCAATTTTTGGGAAAGTTTCTTATGAAGGATTGCACTACATTCTTCAGTGAGCTTCATAGTTTCAAAGTCTTCTAACTTTCTCTTTTTAGACATGATCTCCTTCATAAATTTTGCATAGTTAAGCATTTGCTATAAAGCTTCTTTAAAGGGAATGTTGATATGAATCTTCTTGAACATTTTCAAAGATTTAGCAAATTGTTCATCCAACTTCTTCTTTTGAAACCTTTTACGGAATGGCAATGGTGGAGGCACTAGAACTTTACCATCTTGAATGGTAATACCCTTGGGTTTTCCTTGTGTTTTATGAGACACCTCAGGTTGTATAGCTGTCAACGTTTTCAACTTGAATGGTAATCCCCTTTTCGTAATTCTCAACGTCTTCAACTTCAACAAATGGACTAGCTAGATAAGATGGGCTTGCTACCTCTTTCCCATTTCTGGTCATCATTGCTTTGCAACTCTCTTTTGGGTTTACTTGAGTATCACTCGGAAATGAGTTACACTGCTGATTTGACACTATTTATGCCAATTGTCCCACTTGAGTTTCTAAGCTTTTAATTGTGGCATTCATGTTTCCAATTTGAATCTCCATGCCAGAAACTCTACTATCATTTTTGTCTACCCTTCCTATTAGCTCGTTAAAGAACCTTGAGTCCATGTTCATCATTTCGTTAAGCTTGTCTTCTAAGGATGGCTTTTTATCTTGTAAGGGTTGTTGTGGCACAAATCCGGGTGAAAATTGAACATTTATGTTGTTTGAATATGAGAAATTCTCATGATTTCTAACTTTCGGATGATAGTACTTTGCAACATTGTATCCCCCAGATGGGCCTTGATAACCATTAAATCTATTCATGGCATTCAGTTGTTCAATAGAAACCTATCTAGAATAAGATGGTTTGTTGGCTTCCGCAATTAACTGAACATGTTGAGTCTGCTGATTCTGATACTGCCCACTACTATTCTGCTCTTCTACCAAGTTCAATCTATGAGTCTTAGCAACAATTTGGGTATGCAAAACATTAATTTCATCAACCTCATGAATTCCCACTCACTTGGCTATTCCTCTTTCTGTAACATGGCCATATGCATTTGTTGCCATGTATTCAATGAATTGGGTGGCATCTTTAGTGGATTTTCCCATCAATGAACCTCCGGCTGCAGAGTCTACCAAAGCTCTAGTCGGTGATGTGAGTCCACTGTAAAACATTTAAATTTGAAGCCAAAGGAAATATCCATGCTGTGGTCACCGCCTTAATAAGTCCTTGAACCTTTCTCCAACTTCATATAGGGATTCAAACTTAGATTGCTTAAAAGAAATGATTTTCCCCTGCAATTGATGTACTTTAGCGGGTGTGAAGTATTTTTGAAGGAATTTCTATCCCATTTCCTCCCATGTTGTGATATTTCCTGGAAGCAAGGTCTACAACCAACTTCTAGCCTTATCCCTTAAAGAAAAGGGGAAAAGCCTCAGCCTTAATTAGTCTTCGGTCGCCCCATTCATCTTGACCGTATCACAGATCTCCATGAATGAATTGAGGTGAGCCATAGGATTTTCTATTGCTGAACCTCCAAACTACTGTTGTTGCACCATTATAATCAGGGAGGGCTTCAGCTCAAAGTTGTTTGCATTTATCAGTGTCTTAGCTATGCCAGAGTAATTATTCTTTAGGATTGGTTTGAAGAAATCTCTTAAGGGTGTTTCTCTATGTTGTGCTTCTCTATTGTTTCTCACATCGGAAGCTCCACTATCAGCCATAGTTGCTACTCGCCCTTGGGCTTCCAACCGAATATGATTTATGGTTTTGAACAAATCTAGATCGTATGGTTCACAAAGACATTTACTCATGCAATCCTAAAACACCAAAAGCAACACAAGATCAAGTATATTCAATGAATTGGAATGGAACAAGAAAGAAATCAATTAAAAGTGAAAATAGAAATAAAATTGCTTCAATTAAAATTAAACTAAGTTCAACTAGTTTCGAGATAATTACACTACTCCTTGGCAATGATGCCAAAAACTTGTTGGCAACCCCGCAAGTATACAAGATCGTGATAGTAATAACTGGTGAGACCAGATATCGTCCTCAAGGAATGGAATTTAACTTAATTATCTCAAATCTCAATTTAATGTTAGCTTTCATTGTATCAAGGCTCTGGTTAGGGTTTGAATTGTTAAAATCTAAATAAGAACCTAAACTATCAAAAGCAATAAAAATATGTTTCAAAAACTATTTGGAAAATCAGTCTACGATAGTAAACTCTTTTGTATGCCCTATGATTTCTAATTCAGATCATTAAGTTCCTGCATTATGAGTTATAGCACTCACCATTAAAGCTTACTCCCGAGGTACCCTAATTCCTATTAGTCTTCTCTCTTAATACCCTCTTCCGATGTGCATAGTCAACAACCTAAAGTTGTGTGACTGGTAATCATGCGCAACCCTCTAAACAGTTAACAACCTTCCGGTCAATCAACTAATCTAGGTCTATATTATGATAATCCAACCATTAAACCTGTCTTCTTAAGTTAGTTTAATAGTTTGAACTCATAATGTTTATGGCCAGTGAACATTGAGCATTAAGCACACACAATATAAAATAATACATTGAAATCAATTACTTGAATAAGAAATTTCAGGTTTATACATTGGAGATTTACATCCTAGACATTAAAACTAACTAGCCCGACATTGAATTAAATGCAAACATCAAAAAGGAATGAATAAAAATGAATATACTCAAAGCTTGACCTCTAAATTTTCAATCCCTTCTTAGTCTTCTTATTTTTCTCCTTTTTAAGCTGTCACAGTCAGGAATTTTTGAATTAGGTATCCTTAACTCTAATCCCCTTTTCTATTTTTAGGCTCGTACTAAAAAAACCGTAAAAATATAAGAAACCCAGTAATTAATCGTGTTACCACGGTCGGTATTGTTCCTCAGTAAAAACACATATTTTTGCCATTCTGTGGACCGCGGTAAGCATTTCTCGCATTCTAATCACATTCTGGTTACCGCGATCACTGGACCATTGACCACGGTAACCAGTGAGTCACTTTTTTTCTTTGTCTTCTTTCGGCTACCTCGGTCATCGGTTCCCCTACCGCGGTAATTGGCTGCTTTCTTTTGATTTCCACTTTTCTTTACTTCTACGTGTTATAATTCTCTTTTGGCTTCATCCAAAACCTGCACCACACTAAAAAACCTTCCCCGGACATCATTTTCTCATAAAAATGTTGTAAATCATAAAAACAATGTTGAAATGCAATGAAACATGTAATTCCTATTATGAATGCTCATGCTATTAATTATGCACAAATGTGCCAAATTCTCCCCTAAATTTCTATAAAATGCAGTAAACAACCTCTACTGATGTCAAACTATTATGCAACTAACATCAATCAAGCAAGCAATACATGCTAGCATAGTGAAATTCCAAGCTTCCATCAGTGCCTCCAGGTTCATGCATCCCATACCACCCTCGCCCATCAGCACAAGCTTCAACTCAAAGATTTCAATACACCCACATTCAAATGTCTCAATTTCTAAGGCTTCACAAGCCCAACTACGCTTGATCGTCCCATACCAGTTAAACACAGTGAATACAAGTACTTCCAAAGATACCGATCATTCACCAAACATAATCTATCAATCTCCGAGTCCAAGATTCCTCCATATCCCCAAATTCCTATGCGTCCCATACCACATAAAAACTAGAGATACTGGATCCTCCCAATCTCATGTCCTAACCAATCAAGTGTTTTTTTTTCACACATTTTCAGTCTCTAGCTTGTCATAGAAGCCTTTATTCATGTTTATGATCCACTATGCCCCTGAGACAACACCCAATCTCTATCTACTGTCTCTAAGGTCTCAACATTCGGCTGAAAAGTTTTTTTTGCCAAGTTAACTAGCAACCTAACCACCTAAAGCGACACGTTTCCATTTATTTAAACATTCACCTAGTATATCTAATAACTAGGCTCTGATACCAACTTTGTGACACTCCGGCTGCCAGTCCGTATGATTCTCGGGCCGCGCACAAAGAGGTGTGCCCATCCAGCAGGAGAAGTAGTGAAACGGTCGTTCATTGAGGACCAGAGCGCCACTAATGATAAATCAATTTGAATAGACGTGAATTTTTTTTTCTTTGAAATAAAATTTCTAAGCAAATAAAATGGATTTGTAAAATTACTAGTAAAATGAGAAACTTCATATCCAACATCTAAAAAATAAACCAAAAATATTTAATTACATGTATAAATGATTAGTCCAAAAGAATGGGGGGCAAATGCCCTATTCAGATTAAATAGAGGAAAGATAAGATATAAAAAAATATATTTATCAACCTCCCCAGTGGGGTTTCAACAAAATAATTAAGTCTTCCTTAGTATCGTTCGACTCATGCAGTGTCTCATGTTACCTGAAAAAGAAAAGTGGGATGAGCTCGAGATCCCAGTGGATCATACAAAACATCGCTAGCATATTCAAACTAAAATACAATATATGGAAACACTTTCATGCATTAAGACGTTTCAAACACTTTATTGTTTTCATCGCAATTAGGACCAAAAATTGTGTGGCTTCAGTACCCCTCCTCGTGGTCCAAGACAAGGTCCGGAGGTAACGCCTGAGGGTCGGTTACTTTTCGAGACCTTGACGGGGGCGTGAAGTCTGAAGTGACACCCAGCCCTGCAACCAGTCTAGTTGGGGACACTCAAAGGCCGATCATTGCCCTGGTACGTGGTTTTAGTCTTAATTTAATCTTCTTTAGTTTCACATCTCAACACACTTCATTCCACACAATTGATACATCAACAAATGAAAATTAAACATGCTAGACATCCCTGTAGTCAAAACAAGAAAATCCTTCCATATGATTTAGGCATGTGATCACGATAAGAAATTTAAACATCCATCATGTTATTTTAGCATTCAAATAATCAACCCAATCAATGTTCATTCAAGCAATCCTAGTATGCTTCTATGCATCTAATTTAAACACACATCATATTTTATATTTAAAATTTGAATAATAATAGGGAGTTTGGTAGTCACACACACCTCATTTTTAGGGTCCCTAGCGCCTTCACGCCACCCTTCACCAACTTTTGATTTTTTTAATCTAAAAAATAAAAATCATCTAACTGAGTGCAAAACCCTTACTACACATTCAAATTAGATAAACGAAAAAAATCTCGGGGCTTGGATTTTTTATTTATTCCATTTTATTTTTTTTGTTAAAGCACTCGCAAGGTTCATATATATATATTTGAAACAAGATCCCTCGCATGGGTATGCACTATTCGTCGTCCCCAACAATAATTTCTTTCACCTCTAATGCATCTAAAAGTAAATTTTTTCTCAAAAATAACTCACAATAGCATAAAAAAATATAAAACCTAAGTCTTTGGCATTCAAAATAATGCCAACCTTTGCAAACAGGATTCAAAATGCCAAGCTTCATATGCGGGTCACATATGTGAAGATCTCACATTCGCAAGCCTCAAATGCAGAGGGTTCAAAACGCTCAAAATCTCATTTTTCACATTTATAGCCAAATAAATAGTACACTAGGAGTATCGAATGCAAAGATTTGAGTTTAGAGAACGTTATACCTCTTTGCTATTTCGTTTCTCTTTCATTCCTCTCTAAAATAGATTTTCGATGCCTTAATCTGTTTTCAATCCAGAATACAAACAATCATATTTCAGAGTTCAAGAAATAAAGATGCGAAACATGCCTTCAATAAAGAAAAAAGTGGCTCACCTTATTCGCATTCATTTCAAGCTTCAAACCCCTCGAACACACCCTTGCAACTAACCACATCACTTATTTGAGCTTGCAAATATGTTGGGAAGGTTGTTCTTCATATTGAACGCTCAAAACCCTCTCAAAAAGACCCAAACGAAAAATCAGACAATGTTCTTCACGAATTTGATTGTATTCTTCAAAGATCTAATTTTTTGTGTGCTTAATACCCTCCAAAAACCCCAACAAAATGAGATAAACAAGTTTGGGATTTGCTGTGCAAGTAAAATTGGATCTAGGGCATTGTTCTTCACAGGTCCAGGGTTTTTGAACCCCCTTCGCATGTTTCAGTTTGTTTTCCTCCTTCTTCGAGCAAAAAATGCAGGAGAGCTACTTCTTCTTCCTCGCGCGTGAGCACGACAGCAACAGGGGCTTCTTCTTCTCCTTTGCACAGAGCACACACCAGCTATTGCATCTCCTTGTTCTCCTTCCTTTCTTCGGTGGCGATGAAGATGCAATAGCTCCCTTTTTCTTCTTCTTCGTTCTTCTTCATCCTTCGCATAGGAAAAGCACCAGCAGTAATGTTTTCTTCATTTTGACCTGCCCCACATGAAGATGCAGCAGCTCCTCACCCTTCTTCTTCTTCTTCTTCGTGCGTGATGTAGCAGGGCTGCTTCTTCTTCGTTCGCACCAGAACACAGCGAATTCGTGCTCTTCTTCCTTGCGCACCAGCAGCAACTCGTTCTTCTTCTCTCTTTCTTTGTTCATCATTTCCTCTTCTTCTTCCTCTATTCTTCATGCAAAAACGCATCTCAACTGTGTTTTTTTCCTCTTCGTTTCTTCCTTCACGTAGTCTGCATTTATGTTTTTTTTTGTTACTTGTTCTTTCTTCTTTCCTTTTATTTTCTTGCTCAAGATCTGTGTGAAAAACATAAAGGTCTATTTTATTTTGTTATAAAATTTTGGGGTATTACTTAGTAACAAAAACATTACTTATGACTTTGAATGTATCCACATCCATTAGTAACTACCATTGCTCAAAAAGAATGTGTAGTTGTGACCTTAAGTTCGGAGACAAACTCATCTTAGTCAACCTCTATATACTTCCATTTTATGGATATGATGTAATCTTGGGGATGGACTGGTTAAACCAATATCAAGCACAAATAGATTGTCCAAAGATGCAAGTAACGATAACATTACCTTCGGGAGAAACCTTTAGGATCAACGATGATAATGTAGAAATTACCTAGAAGCCCGATGATAGCCATTTAAGTTGCTTAAGGCAAAAAGATGAACTCAAGAAACTCTCTAAGGAAGACCAAGAATAAAAAAGAGGGATCTAGGACTAAGAAGTAGTTCAGGAATATCAAGACATGTTTCCAGATGACTTACCCAGGTTACTACCTACTAGAAAAGTAGAATTCAAGATCAAGGTTCACCCTGGAACCAATCCCATAGCCATACCTCCCTATAGAATGACACCTGTAGAGATGATCGAGTTAAAGACTCGATTAGATGAGCTCTAAGAGAAAGGATTCATCAGGCCAAGTGAATCACCATGGGGAGCTTTGATACTGTTTGTGAAGAAGAAAGATGGGTCCATGAGACTATGTGTTGAGTATCAAAAACTAAATCAAGCGACCTTGAAGAAAAAGTACCCCTACCAAGGATAGAAGACTTATTCAATCAAATGAGAGGAGCCACTCGTTTCTCTAAGATTGATCTTAGGTCAAGATATCACCAACTGAGAATCTGAGAGTGATATATACACAAGATGGCTTTTAGGGCATAGCATGTACACTTTAAATTCATAATGATGCTATTTGGTTGGACCAATGCACCAACAACATTCACAAATCTAATAAACTAACCAATTTGTAGTGGTATTCATTGACAGCATCTTGATTTACTCTAAGTCATAAACTAAACACTTAGAAAACTTGAGGATTGTGTTGAAAACCCTTAGGAGAAACCAATTGTATGCCAAGTTTAGCAAGTGTGAATTATGGATGAAGATTGTCAAGTTCCTTGGTCATGTAATATCAGTAGAAGGCATCTTTGTAAACCCTGAGAAGGTGGAAGCTGTCATAATGAACTGGAAGCAACCAAAGACATTTATAGAGATTAGAAGTTTTTTAGGCCTACTTGGATATTACTGAAGGTTCACTCAAGATTTCTCCAAGTTGGCCAAACCCATGACCAAACTGACCAAAAAGGGAGTAAAGTTCAATTGGGATGAGAAATATAGACAATCATTCCAAGATTTGAAGAGGAGATTGACTACGACCCCCAGCTTAGTCACTCCTATACATGGCGTTGAGTATTTTCTATATATAGATGCCTCAGAGAACAGATTGGGTGTAGCCTTGATTCAAGAAGGAAAAGTTGTTACATATGCCTCAAGACAACTTAAGATCTATGATCAAAATTACCCAACCCATGACTTAGAGTTGGCCGCTATTGAATTTGCCCTAAAGATTTGGAAACATTACCTCTATGGAGAGAAGTTTGATTTGTTTTCAAATCACAAGAGTTTGAAATACATATACACCCAGAAGGAGTTAAACCTTAGGCAGCAGAGATGGATAGAGTTCTTTAAGGACTATGATTTCCAACTACATTACCATCTAGGAGAGGCCAATGTGGTGGCTAATGCCTTGAGTAGAAAATTCAACAAATATGAGGAGGAAAAGGGTTAAATGTATTAGTTAATTGAGGATTAAAACCTGGGTGTGGCCTTAGATAAGAAGCAAGTTTATCTTCACAACATGACTTGCCAATCAAATCTTCTACACCAAATCAAGGATGAATATAAGCAAGATAAGTGGCTCACAAGTATAATAGAAGGAATTGAGCAAGGTAAGTATATTGACTTTACATTAGATGCTGAAAATACGCTAAGGCTTAGAGATAGAATTCGTGTGCCTCAGAATGGACAATGTAAGCAAACCATACTAGACAAAACCCATCAAATGAAGTACACAATGCATCCAGGTGGTGACAAGATGTATCAAAACCTTATAAAGACCTATTGGTGGCAAGGAATGAAAAGAGACATAGCCAAGTATGTCTCTAAATGCTTAACCAGTCAGCAAGTAAAGGTAGAGCATAGAAAACCCTCTAAAATGTTGCAACCACTCCCAATCCCTGAATGGAAGTGGGATGACATTGCCATGGACTTTGTCTGTAGATTAGCTTAAAACCAAAATGAAGAAGATATTGTATGGGTGATTGTTGATTGACTCACTGACGTGGCACATTTCTTGCATATTAGATCCACAGACCAAGTCAGTATGCTAGGGGAACTCTATGTAAAGGAGATAGTACGACTGCATGGCATGCCTAAGACCATAGTGTCGGACAGAGACTCTTAATACACATCACAGTTCTAGAAGAGTCCACAGAAGGAGTTGGGCACTAGACTCACCATGAGCACCACTTTTCATCCACAAACTGATGGTCATTCTGAGAGAGTCATTTAGACACTAAAAGACATGTTGAGGTCTTGTGTCCCTAACTTCAAGAAAAACTAGAGCAAATTCCTACACCTAGCGGAATTTGCTTATAACAACAGTTATCAAGCAAGTATAAGGATGGCTCTGTATGAAACTCTCTATGGGAGGCCATACAGATCACCAACTTGTTGGGTTGAACTTGAGGATCACGTGCTTACTAGGCCAAATCTAGTGGAGGAGATGAACAATCAAATAAAATAGATACAGTAGAGATTTATCACAGCACAGAGGAGACAAAAGAATTATGCTAATAGAAGGAGATAGCCCCTTGAGTTTTAGGCAGGTGATAGAGTGTTCTTAAGAATAAGCCCTCAAAAAGGAATCAAATGGTTTGGATATAAAGAGAAGCTATCACCTAGATTCATCGACCAATTCGAAGTACTTAGAGGAATCAGACAATGGGCCTATGATTTAAATCTATCAAACAAAATGTCTTTAAGCCACAACGTGCTCCATGTGTTGACCCTGAGGAAGTATGAACTTGATCCCTCTCACATAATCCATTGGGAGGAGGTGGACATCCAAGACGATGCCACATATGAAGAAGCAACAATTAGGATCCTCAATTGCAAAGTACAAAGCTTGTGAACAAAAAACATTCCCTTAGTCAAAGTTCTTTGGAGGCAAAATGGAGTGGAAGAGGCAACTTGGGAGTTGAAAAATGAGATGAAAACAAAGTACCAAGACCCCTTCGTCAATAATGCATGACTAGACAATACTAAAACAAGTAAGTACAAATTTCAAGGACGAGATTTATTTTAAGGGGGTAGGTTGTAATAACCCAAAATTTTTTTGAATAATTAAAAAAATTAAGTAAAATAATTTAAATAAAGTAAAATAGAGAATTAGAAAGGTTTCTAAAATAAAATCAACTCCAAAAAATATATTAACAACTTCTAAAATAATTGCTTACTTATACATGTGCTTAGGAAACAAGTAAAATATAGAATTAGAAAGGTTTCTAAAATGAAATCAGCCCAAAAGATGTATTAGCGACTTTTAAAACCTTTACTTACTAATTTTTATACATAGAAAACAAATAAAATGGAAAGGGCAAGAGTTTTAAAAAAGTTTCTACAATGAAGACACCCCAAAGTTGTCAATTCATGCCCATTAAAACTTTATATAAACTCAAGCATGAGTATCATCCTCTTTATCCTAGCAAGAATTGGACAAGTCCCTTCTTGCTCTCTCTGCCTCCCTTTTGGCATCTCTTTTTCTTTCTTTAGTTGTTCTAAACAACAATTAGAATAGTAGTAACGAAGTTCTGCACAAATTTTATGCTAGAAGGAGATTCAACAGAGGAGCGTAAGGATTAAAGCTATTTGAGGTAGAAGTGAATTTTGAATTTTACTTTATTATTTTGATTTCAATAAGATGTTCATGTATAATTATACTTGAATACGCATGCTTTATGTTGAAATAATCATACATGCCATGCCTAGAACATGCTTAGGTTTGCATGAATAAAGATGTATGTTATGTGATGATATGATCCATGTTATGTTGTTACCATGCTCACATGTTAAATTTCTAAATCATGTTAGTTTATATCCATGAATGTTATGTTTTACACTTAACAAAAAGATTAATTAAGATTTTAACGACATACCAGTGCAGTGTCCCAAAGGGGATTACTATGGGTATTCTTAAGATTAGAATGATGTGGTTTGTCTCTAGTTCACATGGGTAAAACCCAAAGTCTCACATTATAGGTTAGATCCTAAATCCATTGGAAACTGGCATAAAGATTGTCCTTTCCTCTTTTGATATGAATTTTGATAAGAACACCAAGGTTGACCCCTTTTGGTCTTAATTATGACTGTTAAACAAGTAATTGGTTGAATCATGTAACATTTGGAAGTGTTTGACATGTATGTCTTATTTTTTGAAATAATGAGTTAAATATTTAGAATGATCTACTGGGATTTGTGTTCTCCTTCCTTCTTCTAACATTTTAGGAAATTGACAAACAAAAAGCACACGTATATTACATAGACAATATTTCCTAGAAATTATTTAATTGTAGGGCATGTTAGCCCAAATTTTGTTAATTGAGATTATTTTCGTTGTAATAAACAATTAAGGGTTTTGCATCTTTAGATTGAATTAATAATGAATTATTTTTCTTCAAGATATTTTGTTATCTTATTAAGAAATATCAAGAGTTAGTGTTACTCAGGAAATCCCAATGACTTGGGACTAAAATGGAAAGAATGAAATAAAGTAACGTTGGCCCACCTCCTGGCCAAGTGGTGCGGTCTATGTGTAGAAAATTCGAGGGAGGATGGGTGTTACAAATGTTTCTCCAGAAGGCAATGTCACGATCACCCTCCGTCTTTGACAATCTATCTGTACTCGATGTTGGGTCAACCAATCTATCCCCAATATCGCATCATACCCATAAAATAGAAGTACATAGAGATCGACCGTGATCAGCTTATCTGCAAATCTAAGGTCACAATTACATGTTCTCTTTGAAGTCATTACAGTCCCTAGTGAAGTAAATACTTTCAATGTCAAATGGATCAACATACATACCATCAAGGAACTTCTCCAACATCTCATCAATTTCAATTTTTTTGTGGATCCATCTACAATAATAAACATTAGTAAAAACTCACAATTTATTCAAACATTCTAACATGACCCTATATGTATATATCTAAGTTCTCGATTTGTTCAAGTAGCCTATCAATTTATTCTTCTAAATTTTGTTTGAGGATTTTCTAAGTCTTCTAATGTTGTTGGATATAGGATTTGGATTCATTGATCATAACACATGTGATATACATATTCATGAAATTCAAATAAATACAACGTGCATGCAAACAATCATATAACTTCATGATAGCATATAGAAATTCCTAAGCTTCCATTTATGCCTGCGAGATTGAACGTCCCATACCACCCTTGCCAGGTGACATAGAATTCCAATCAGAAATGTCACTACACCCATACAATTGTATAAATGTCTCGACAACTAAGGCCTCCCAAGATACTCTATACTCAACTGTTTCATACCAACTAAGCATAGGAAAACAAGAACTTCTAGAGATGTCAATTATTCACCAAACATGGCCCGTCAATCTCCGATTCTACGATTCCCCATACCTCCAAATTCCTATGTGTCTCATACCACATAGAAACTAGAGATACAAGATCCTCTTGATGTCGGGTCTTGACTAAACAGGTGTTTCATTTTCACACATTTTTAGTCTCTATCCTATATATTAGAAGCTTTCATTTATGATCCACTATACCTCGTTAGCAACACCCAAGTCTCTATCTGTGGTTTCTTTTCCTAGACCTATAGACTATTAATTCATTCTAGTTCCCGACTCACCATCTAATCCAAGAAATCCCTCCATCCGACCTATAATCGAAGCCAAGTCTATCTAAGTCTAGACATTTTGCCTAGTATAGCTATTAACTAAGCTTTGATAGCACCTTTGTGACTCCTTGCCTTCCGCTGACCATCTTTGAGGGTGCTAATGTCAATATTAGCCTCGTTCATCATTACTAGCAACATGATCAAATAATATAACATTTAATTGCAATGGTACATCAACTACATGTTCATCATATACAGATAGCCCATCGAGGTCAGTCGAGAGACAAGACATTACTAATTCTCTTTCTAGTACTCATGTCACAATCTCATATATAAATATGATGTCAATAAATAGAAGTAAACACATTACAATCAAATGTAATATTGTATAATGCTAAAGTATCATGTCCAATCAACATAAAAAAATCCTTTAATATTCCATCGAAACTAAATACTTTATGGGCCCCGTGCCCTCTAAGTATTTAACATACAAAATTAATATAATTAAAAGTCTATATAGCCAACATGGCCAACACAATTAAAACAAATACTAGACTAAACTTTGGCTATAATGATGTCTCTAGCCACTCCATGTCATTGTTGACCTAAAATGTTAGAAGTGGGATGAGCTCAAAGAGCCCTATAGATCAATCCAAATATATAAACCATTATTTCAACCAAAAAAACACATATGTCTCTAGCCGTTAGATGTTCCAAATAGTTGATTGTTTTATGTTGTCCCTAAGATCGAAAAGATTCTTCTTCGATGTTCCCCATGGTCAGTGATGTCATCTAGAGGTAATACCCTACGGTTGGTTATCAAATGAGGACCCTATTAGGGGAATGAGGTCATCTGTGACTCTCAATCTCATCTCATCACTATCAATATCATGATAACAGAATCAATCTCAAGAATCAAATAAACAATCAAAGCTGAGTCAGGGTTAAGGACATCAATGATGACACGTAATGGCCAATCGTCGCCTTGGTACGTAGTTATAATCTTTATTAATCTTTCTTTAGTGAACTTCATAACACAGCGTGATCAAAATGCACTAATTTACAAATATAAATTGCACAGTACCTCAATCATTCATTTCCATATGATTAGTATCATCATGCATGTATAAATCATAACATTCAGAATGCTCTCATTCAAGTCAATCAATCATACCACTTAAGTCACTCAACATCACTCAATGAATCATTATAATAATGCTTCAAACAACATGTATGATTTATTAAAATTAAAATAATAGTTTAAAACTCAAAAGTCATCTCCACTTGTCCAGATGTTTGACTGTCTCGAGATTCATACTGCTCCTAGATCTATATGAGTTACTGACCTAATTCAAATCAATAAATGTTTTTAGTAAGTTATTCTTTTTCATCATGAAATATTCTTTTTTTACTTTTTATTTTTATATTGCACTATCATTATTTTTAGTACGTTCACTCTTTTTATTTTTGGTCTACTATACATTGTTACCCTAATTTATTTGTAGAGTTGGCCGAAAATATTATTATTCATTCATGAACCGTATCATGATGAATTACGTTAGACTAAATCTAAAGATTTTAACTTTATGATATCATGCATATGTTACATGATTATCAAACTTGTATTCATTAAAGATACATAAAATCCTTATTTAGTGTATCTTCACATTTTTGGCAAAAATATTTCCAGCCACTACATTTTTCAGCAAATTTGATAGAATAACAATTATATATAGGATAACAATTTAATAGAAAAATGTGTTGGTCATACAAAAGCAGGAATGACAGATAACTACTCAAAATTTTGATAGAATAACGGTTATATATATAAGATGACAAATTAGAATTTGAATTGAAACTAAAATGTGATTTCATTTTCTTAAAACAATAGTATCCCGGTAAGATTTTCGCAATTTATAATACTTGTTTCCAATGATATAAGAATCTTCTTTTTATGACAGTAGCATAATTTATCATATTATTTCATTTTCTTATACACATATTAATTATCTTACCTTAACCGAGCTTTAATTATTTATTTTTATTATAACCTCTGATTTTTAACTTCATTTCCAGCCACTACATTTTTCAGCAAATTTCATGAAATAATTATTTTTCATAATTATATATTATATCACATTTCTACTAGCTTATCTTTATTTCATTATATAATTCTTAATACACACACACACACACACACATATATATATATATATATATATAAATTATGAAAATTGGTTCTTTTTCTTCTCAGTCATTTTTAATTTATTTTCCAGAAACCTAATTTTTTAAAAAATTTGCTCTATTAATAATTTAAAAAATATATTTTTCACTTGTTTTCAACCTATATTACCAACTAACTTATTTTTACTCTAAAAAGTATATTTTACTTAAGTAATTTTGTAAAAATTATTTTTGGCTATTTTCGCTACATTCTACCCTCCAATTTAATTTGTGCAATTTAATTTATTAATTTTATCAATTTATTTTTATAAAACACCATATACTACATTCTTTTCATTAAAACAATATATTCATGAAATTATAATTTTTCTATTTTACTCTTTTTAATAATAATTTCCAGCAAGCGTTTTTTTTAATTTAATGTATTTTTTGCCATTAGAACTATCTTTTTCATATTATAATTCTTATGATATTATTTATTAACCCTAGATGATTATACGATATGCTCCTTTTTAATATCAATGATTATTATTTTAAATCTACTCAGGTACGCACTATTTTATATTTGTATTTCAAAAAAAAAAATTGTTTAATGAATGTTTATATGATAGAATTTATTCAAACAGGTTTCATATTCAATAATCATTATAACAAAATTTTACACATGTAAGTCAACCTATGCCTATCATATGATACAACATGCATTGTATGCTATTCTAAAACTTGTAACATGATTTAATCTACACGTTTCATGTAATAAAAACCAAAGAAGATAGATTCTTGATTTCCTACCACTTGTTCATACATAAATAAAAAAGAAAACATGATTCACATATGGATTAACTGTGATAACCCATATTTTTGAGACACAAAATTTATGTGTTTGATATATGTATTCAAATGTATATTTATGAATATGTAATGAAAATACATGAATTTTCTCTAATTTTTATCCATTTTAATTAAAGAAAATTAGATTAATTGAGAAATATAATTTTTGAAAAGAGAATACATTAATTATTGAGGAAATATGATTTTTGGAGAGAAAATATAATTTTTGGAGTGATTATTTAATTTTTAGGAAGGAATAATAAATTTTTGAGTAATTATTCAATTTTTGAGAGAAAAATGTTGATATTTGGATAAAATATGTGATTTTGGAGGAACATGTATGCATATTGAAAATTGAGGTATAATGAAAATTTTGGAAGAAAATGAGGTGAATATAAATAAATAAAAGGAAAGAGAAAATGGAAAAAGAAAAGGAAGGAAAAATAAAAAGGGGTGGGTGGGGGGTCTTGGGCTACCCAGGCCCACGCGAGTCCCAATAGCATGGGCCGAGTGGCCCATGCAGGCCGAATGTGGCACGTAGGCCAGCCCACACGCCCCACCTCCTTTCTCCCTTCTTCTTCTTCTCTCTTTTCCCTCCAATTTTCAATAGAAACGGCTGTGAAAAACCATGGATGGAGACAGTTTTGAACTGTGGTTTTAGCCATCCGTCAAGATTTCTAGCCAAGTCTCTGAGCATGGACAACAAGAGACCTTGCATGGCAACTCATAAGTCACATGGATGGCCACATGGTAAGCCATTTGGCCATGCAAGGGTGCTCCAACATGCAACAAAAACCTGGGTTTTAAGCAGATTTGTTGAAATGAGCTATCTTAAACAACTTCTATATCATTTATCCCAAATCCGTTTTCCATGACATTACAGTCTCTAGAAAGCTTTTACTTCCCTCTACAAGACTATGCAAACCATTGATCGAAACCCTCAGTCATTAGAGATGAAAACGACCACCAAAGTGAGTTGTCCATCATAGTAAAGCTATAGTAGAAAAAAATATGTTGATTCAAACTTTGGAGAGGAGGTTCCTAACCAATCTAAGATCAATTTTTGAGGTAAAAGCACTCTTTTCAATCCTTGTTATGTGTACTTCAAGTTCCTGGTGTTGGAAACCCAAAACAGAGCTCTTGAATATGGTTTACAGGGTGCCAAAGTTGGTTATCTGCTAACTATGATAGCAAAAGTGTTATTGGAACCAATTTTGGGGCAACAATTGACACTCTTAGGAACATCTATTTGGGCTACAACGTAGGGTGATTAATCCTCACATTTGAGGCTATAAGAAGGTATAAACCCCGTACCCTAAGCCTCTGTATTCATGTTTTTCTATACATGCAAAGTTACCTCAGAACATGAATATTCTGATACTTGAAAAATTTTAGAGTTTTGCTAATACATGCCCTATGGTTGAGGGTATATTTAAGTATGATTTTAGCCAAATCAGCTCACTATTTTGAATGGATCTTAATTGATGGAAGTTCTATGATCTAAATACATGTAATGGGTGTGAAAAATGGCCTTGAATTAGTGGTTTAATGAGGGAAAATAGACACTTGAAAATCATAGAAACCATGAGCATAGGAAAAATCTATTACATAGCAGAGATTTTGGGGGATCAATTGACTGACCAAACTTAGTATTTTGAGCTGAAATTTGGTGGAGACCTTACTGGGTATCCCAAAAACAGGTATGCCAAATTTTGTCCCAATCTGAGTTGGTTAAGTTGGTTAATTTACATGGATAGTGGTTGTCTGTCACATGAAATTTGAGAAATTAAATTTCCTGTTACCACACTTAAAAACCCTATCAAATGAAGCCCAAAAATTCTAATCTAAACTTTTAGTGAATTTTTAGGAGGTTTAGATCAAATCTAAGAAATGTCATGCTAATCCAATGTCCAGATTAATCACAGAAAAATTGAAAAATTTTTCTGTGCAAATTGTCCCAAATTGACCCAATTTTGACCTATTTTGACCCAGTTTGACCCAAATTGACCCATGTTGACCAAAATAGATCATGTTGACCAATTTTGACTATGTTTGACTAGTTGACCAAGTTTGACCTTTTGACCAAATTTGATGGCATCAAATTTGGGTTGACCGAGACTGGTTAGGGATAGTGAAACTAGAGTTGAGTCACATTACTCAAAGGAACTGAAATTGATTTTAAATAACACAAATCCGAGCATATATTATGGGACTAGGCAAAGTGTCGATGGGACATCGGTGCGCGAGACCCGAGGTGAGTAGTTTAATTCAAGTGTTTACTTTAACTTGTATTCCTAGCATAAAAACATGAGTAAAATGACATAGGTTGAATGGTTTCATGAGATTAAGATAAATCAAATTGATTTTGAAATATATAGATATACACCGATAATGAGACCATAGGCCTGAGGTCCAAGCGCGGGTCAGGGTACACGATGTGATTGAGATTAAACTCGAGGTCTCAGCATAAGGTTAGGACATATGGTCAATGTGCCTAGCTTTCGACCTGCATGAGTGACGACACTTGAGGACCAAGTGTGGGGTTAGGATATTAGAGGAATACGCCTAGCCATGACTGGCTTGAGTGGCTGGTATGCCTGACTTATGACCCGCTCAAGCGATGACCATAGGGTTGGATTTGATGATTTGAAACCCTAGCCCAAATAATGTTTTTGACTAACATGTATTTGAAATATTCTTCTATAACTATTGTTTTGTTTATAACTTCTTTTACTCTATGTAATGCTTTCAAGCACCATTTCATCTATATTGTTCATGCATACATACACTATTTTTGGAATCCTAGTTATATGTAACATGCTGGTTTTAGTACTTACTGAGCCATGTTAAAATTTAGGCTCACTACTCTACTAACATTTCAAGTCCTCGATGGCTGAAAAACGGAAAGGTGTGGTAATAGCCAAGTCCCTTGATTGTTCCTTTTCCTTTTCTTGATCTTTTGTTAGAAGTTCGTCAGTTTTTTTGTATATGTAAATATGGACAACTATGTATTTCTAAAATGAGACAATATGTAATATAAATGATAACTCTCTACCATGTTTTCTTACTTTCACACTTGAATCCTTAAATTATTCTGATATTACTTATTACAATTCAAAAGGCTTAATAATGATCGAACAAACTTAACTTGGTGAGTAGGTTCGTCAGGTCACTATGTCGATCGGCCTGCCCTTCAGCCTAAGGAAGGGCCCCTGACATTACCCTATTCAAATCATAAAATAAAGTACCGGATCAAGAGATTATACTCTAGTGTCTTAATCCATTGTTGCTCGCTTCTTTAAGGTTAAACTTCTAGCATGCGTGTATATTCTTCTTTTGGACCTGTTGATGGAGGATGCAAGATTGATGAAGCTTCTTCAATGGTCCACCCAACCAAAATGTCAACAGAGGAGAGAATTTGCCCGCGATATGCAAGTTTGGGGGTTTCCTATTGTGTACTTCATTAGTCCCGATTCAAGTAAAGATGTTATCTAAACAAAAGGGCTCATTCTGATTCAGATGATGAGGGATATTATTGACGACAAAATGTGATTTTGATTGTAATGGAATTTTGAAATGGCAAACCCTAATTGATGGGGCCCGCTGAGGAGCTATGGCATGAATGTGTGGGTAGATGAATTGCTATCCCCC
Organism: Tinospora cordifolia; assembly: GCA_030144865.1. Taxonomy (NCBI): domain Eukaryota; kingdom Viridiplantae; phylum Streptophyta; class Magnoliopsida; order Ranunculales; family Menispermaceae; genus Tinospora; species Tinospora cordifolia. The sequence continues at coordinate 27,870 of JAJIYU010002464.1, forward strand.
AACAAATTATAAAGGCCATTATTTTTTTTCACTATCACAAACAATTCAACTTCCTTATTGTTGTTGTTGTATTATCTTTTATTTGTCCAATCTTGTAATATCATGTTGGAAACTTAGTATTTTTGTTCTCTAGTTTTTGATGATTGTAACAAACATTGGATCACAAATGTAGAAGCAGTACTGCATTTCGCCTGCTATTTGTCTATTTATTTTGTTAAGGCATTTTATAGTTGAATACCATTTATATGACTAATGTTGCCACAAAAGTACACATAAAACTAGAATGTTCTCTATCTTTATACTTCAGTTCATCTTTTTTTTTTCTATTGTTGTTGTTTAATGCTAATAAAAAGTATAGATTATTTTGGGGACTTTTGGGTTTATCATTAAACCACTTGCGAGGAATTTTGGGTTTATCATTAAACAACTTTCCATCGTCAAATTCATGGGGATTGAATGGTGGGGGTGGTGGTGGTCGTCGTCACTACTTAAGCTGAATAAAATGTGTTTTGCATGTTTTGAGTGTTGGGAATGACAACTAGAAAATGAATTTTGAATAAAATCAGATGATAAAACCAAAACGAGTTGGATTTGGTCAATAAAACAAGAACGTGTTTGAGATATTTTGAATGGTTCAAACCAACTACCAGTTTCTTTTCGAGGCATGATTTACTTTCAAAACAAAAAACCTTTTTATAAATATAGATTTTGTTTTCCCATAAAAAATAAAATTTTTTGTCGTTCTAACGCCTAGCAAAATGAGAAGAATAGAAAACAATTCGATCTCACACTTTTTCCCTTATTCTGGTTGATTCCCTTGATGTTACAAAAAGAAAGTTGTCTTTTCTTGACGCTTGGGCATGGAATAGAGAAGGAATACCCTAGGTAAATCCTCTAAAGAGGGAGAGAATCAAAGGGGATCGAGGGTTGGGAGAAAAAGGAAAGAGTGAGAGATTTAGGAATTCAGATATCTGGAAAGTGGTTTTTTGTCGTTTTACACTTTCTAATTTATTTGAAATTTAAATCTAAACCCTATCACATGAGTGCCACCACTTTGAGTGTATCCCATGCTCCTATGTTGTTTCTTAACTTGCTCCCAGGCCCACACATCACACACATGTCAAAATTCAGTCAATTTAGTTACCGAACCCACTACTTATATCTTAATGCCTCATCCTGGGCCTTGATTTAAATCAACTTATTTTACCGATTTTTCTTAACATTTATGTGCTTATTTAGGTTTTTATTTATTAAGAAATATTTACTAATTTTATGTATTTATTTTTCAACATTTTATTGGTAAATTTTACATTATGCCCTATATGTCTATATGGGTACATACATTAATTTATATACATCTTATTAGTTTAATTCTTATTATTTTATTTTCTATGATGTTTTCTAGATATTTTGTTTTATTCTATTTTATATAAATTTTTAACGTATCACTTTTATTAGGGTACAGGTATTTTGTCTCAAGTGAAATGATCATTTTGCCCTCGGGTGAGAAGATTACTATTTTATCCTCAGTTGGTCAAAATAATTTTTTATACTTAAAACCATTCACTATTTAATACATTGAGGCTCTACATATCACTTTCCATGTGAATTGACCAATTTACCTCTGGGTGGCAAAATTATCATTTTACCCTTAGGGTTGATTTTTTACTATAGTTCATAAAACTTCCTAGAAAACTTTACTTTGTGTTTTCTTATGTTTTTTGTGCCTTAAAAGGTCAAAATTTCTATTTTTGAATAGTTTATTTATCATTAATGTGGTTTACAATTCAATGAACTTATTTATGACTATGCATTTCATTTTTACCGCGGTAATGAATTTACCCAGATTTTGTTCCTTTGGTTACCTCAATCAGCTACTGCAATAACACTTCTCTTCTGATGATTACAGCGGTAGTGTACTGTGGTAATGGTGTTTCTTTGTTTGGCTCATCTTGGCCACCACAGTAGTGTTTTCTAGGTTTGATCTTTCTTTTTGCGCTTTGATTACTCAGTAATGAATTTGCCTACTGCAGTAATATGTTGATTTGTGCATTTGATGGGTCATTTTCTACCATCAAACCTCTGTGTACTCATCCTGGACCTGCATAAACACTTAAGAGCCTTTCTCTAACATTAATCACAAGTATAAACATGTGAAATGACATTGAAATTCTCCTATAATGCATATGACATGCAAATGGATCTATTAATGCTCAAATGCGAATATAAATGCAAATATGTCTTAATTCCTACTCAAATCATGCAAAACACATGCAAAATGCATGGAATATGTAATACCCTAGAATTTTGTCAAAAAATTTAAAATAAATAAAATAAGTCAAATAAATTAGTTTCAAAGATTTTAAGAAATTTTGGGTGCAAATGGTGGGTTGGCACATGAAAAATAAAATAAATTAGAGATATAGTGAAAATTAAACAAATAAAAC
>JAJIYU010002465.1:0-30353 GCA_030144865.1 Tinospora cordifolia
CCGAAAATTTCTTAAAATCTTTGAAATTATTTTCACTTGATTTATTTCATTTAATTTCCTCAAACTTATTTATTTATTTTAAATTATTTGACAAAATTCTGGGGTATTACAGTCGCCATCTAGCATGCGACTTCCACATCGAGGTCCTGGACCTTAGAGGAGATCTAGAGGGAGGCCTTGCGGTATGAGATGGACGGCTTAGATGAGCGCCGTAAGATTTCTGTAGTATCTAGCAGTACCCCTGTAATACCCATATTATTTTGTATATATGTATGCATATAAAATTTAATATGCACATGAATATATATTAATTGGTGTCTATTTATGTAACATTCGATTAGTATATGTTAATTGGTGCATATATATATATATATATATTATTTTGAAGTGATTAATGTAGACATATGCAATAAAATGAATTATTTATTGGTGTAGAAGTATACATGCACATGTATATATATATATGTGTGTGTGTGTGTGTGTGTGTGTGTAAGTAACAAAAAAAGAATTGAAAAAATAATAAAAATTTGGTTTTGGTGCATCGGAAAAAAAAGGTTTTACGCATGGGCCAATGGGCCTGGGCCGCGTGCGAATTTACGAGCGGGCCTGCGCGTGCCTATGCACCAAAATGAAGTTTTACATATAAAAACAAAAAAAAGATAAAATGTTTTGGCCATAGATTTGAGCGGAAATGGCTTTTTAGGCCATTTGATTTGGATGGAAAAAGAAGCCAAAAAACCCTAAATCGAAAACCCTAACTACCTAGCCACCCAAAGCAAGCAAAAATGAAAGTTCTCCTAATTAGGAAGGCAAAAAATGACGAATATGACCCTTAGAGACTCTATATAAATCCCCCTACCCTACCCATTTCATTCATCTCATAACAAGAGTTGAAGTTCTTCTTGTTCTCTCTCTGCCTGCTTCTTGGCACCCTCAGTCACTTTTTCTTTTCTTGAACTATTTTAAATAGCCTGCGAAGTAGTAGCATCGAAGTGATACACAAATTTAGGAAGTGATCTCGATGTGAAATTCTTTCCCTTTCTTTTAATTTATTATTTTGATTTAAATAATGCTTGCTTGTGTGCTTTGTTTAATTTATATTTTTAAATTATTATATTGCATATGACTGAGAGAGTATGCTCTATGCTTGCGTCTTGTACGATCTTCTACATTAGAAATTTAAAGTTGCCCTTCCTATTTGAGAGAGTATGCTCTATAGTTGCGTTCTCGTATAATCTTCTACATCAGAAATCGAAAATCTTTGTTTCTGTTGATTTATGACGTTATACCGCTAGCATGTTTAAATATTGTTGAAATATTTATTTATATTGCTCCTATACACAAAAATAAGATTAAATAAGATTTTAACTATGTACCGGTACGGGGACGAACCTTCTGTGTTCCATGTAGAATTGGACTTTTGAACTGGTTGTCGGGATTGACACCAGAGTAGAATGGGTTTCAGGAATGATCCCATTAGAGAAGGGTTTGAGTTTCATAATTGATCTCTCTCCCTAGATCTGGAGCATAGATGATATTGCCGTTTAGTCTAAATCACGATGGAAATAATGTATTGTTTGAATCGATTAAATCCCTGAAAGTGTTTGATATACTTGTATTATTTGGTTAGAATAATGAATTAAATAGATGGAATGATTCACTGGGGTTTTTAGGTTACCTCCTCATTTTTCACATTTCAGAAAATTAATTTATTAGCTTACGTGGAAGATTATTTATTAAAAATTCTTTTCTTATTTATTTATTTCATCGTAGGGCACGTGGGCCCAAGTCGAATTATTTATTTCAGTTTTGAATTTATTTTCCACTGTAATAGATCATGTACTATGAATTTTAGAATATAGAAATAAAGGATTTGTTTTATTTATATTGCCATGAATTATTTGGAAGAAAAAAAACATAACGTAGCACGGGCCTGCCTCTTGGGTTGCCCAAGATTATTGATCAAAGAAAATTATACCATCGGATGACGGGGACAATGGGGCTAGGGAGGCGGGGTGTTACAAAGGTTGTATCAGAGCCTAGGCATTAGATGCCTTGGGCAAGAATTAGAAGAAATTGATTAGTTAGGTACGACTATTTATTTATTTAATTTAGAAGCCCTACCTCCTATTTTGAAAACTGAAATGATTTTGAAAAGTTGTTTTTCGAAAAGAGAAATATGTTTTCAACAGTTTTGTTTAGATACAAAGATTACAAGTTGAGCTGATAGTGGGTAAGACTTGTCCCGAGTAAAGCTAAACATTGAAAGGGAGATGGGTTATCCCGTTCTAGAAAGCATAGTTGCTAAGCAGACTTCGGTTTCGCCATCCGATCTAGAGGTTGTCCCACTAGCTCCTACAAGTAGTCAGAGTTGAAGAACACAATTATTTTTCTATGGGAAAACCAGGAGAGGGAAATTAAGGGCAATTAATTTACTATAGTTCAAAGGAGATGCCAAGGGTGGTATCATAAATAAACTTTTAGGACATAAGTTAGAGACTAAAAACGTGTGAAACATGAACACTTGTTTGGTCAGGGCACGAAATCAGGAGGATCTTGTATCCTTGCTTTCTATGTGGTATGGGATGCATAGGAATTCAAGGGTATGGAAGAATCCTGAACTTAGAGAATGACTGACCATGTTTGGTAAATGATCAGTGGCTTTGGACGAGCTTGTTTCCTTATGCTTGGCTAGTATGGGATAGTCAAGTATAGTGGGGCTTGGGAAGCCTTAGAAATCAAGACATTTGCAAAATTGATTGGGTGTAGTGAAATCTCTGGGTGGAAGTCTATGTTAAAGGGCAAGGGTGGTATGAGACACATAAACCTGGAGGCATAAGGCAGAAGCCTAGAATTTTACTATGCTAGCATGAATTTCTTGAATGATCAAATGCATGATGATCTTACTACTTGTATGAAACCAAATCCTATACCCAAAAAAAAAAAACAAAAGTGACTTAGAAGAATAAATTATTAGGCAACTAAACAGATCGAGAACCCAGAGACATGAATCTAGAGGCATGATAGAACGGACTAAATAAAAACGGAAGAAACGAATACTAAATCGACATTAATGTGTAGATAATGGCTGGACCTAGGAGATATGCAACAAAAGGTGCTACATCTGACGACATCGACTCTCAGGAAGCGCAGAACGACATGGCTGAGGCTAGGATGGAACATATGATGAATGAAGTCACCAAAAGAGTGATGGAACAAATAGAGAGGACGCTAGCTCGAATGATACCGCAGGCGGCACAACAGCCGCAGGTGCAGGAACAGATTTCGATGCAACAGCCAATGCCAGCACCTGAGATTTTGGATCATCAGGAAGAACCAGAGCACCTGGAAGACAGTAAACATAGAAAGTTGTTGTTAGAACTAAAGAAGTTGGGACCATCACAATTCTATGGTACTGTTGATAGCTTAACAGCTGACTATTGGTACCAAGAATTAGAAGAACACTTGGATGTGTTAAGAATAATAGGTCCTAGTAGGGTAGCGTTGGCTACCCATCAATTTAAGATACCAGCTAGAAGCTAGTGGCGGATGGTAAAGGCAGACCCAACCATTAATGTTAGTCGAATGACCTGGAAAGAGTTTAGGGAGATATTTTACAAGAAATTCTTCCCAAACGCAACACTGACGAAGATGCAGGAGGACTTCGTTCAGTTGAAGCAACAAGAGATGACGGTGGAAGAGTATGAGGCCAAATTTATCGAGTTAGCAAAGTTCTCACCAGAGCTAATCAGTATAGAGAAGAAGAAGGTCAACCATTTCACTCAAGGTTTCAAGATTGAGATCTGAAAATTAATAAAGGTAGCCTGCCCAAAGACATTAAGGAACAGGAACAGGAGACCAGGAGGTGACAGAGATCACTAGGCAGATCAAAAGAAAGGGAATGTTAATCAGAATGATGGAAACAAAATGCCCCAATGGCAAAACTGACCCAAAACGGAAGAACAATTAGAGTTCGTCAGACGTCAAGGGCGGTGTTTTAACTACAATCAGTGAGGGCACCTAGCGAATTTTTGTCCCAACAAAACCCAAACGCGACAACAACAATAACCTCCAAATAATCAAGGGGGAGAGCAGAATGTATGTCCTTAGCAACAACTGCTTCGACAAAATAACACCTAGGGACACAATCAGAACCAGGGTCGGGTGCAAAACCAGAACCAAGGTCGTGGGCAAAACCAGGCTAGAGTATTTGCTATCACTGATGCCCTGGAAGACCAAATCCTTGCTATTGAAGGTGCATTCTTGTTATTTAACACTGCTGTGAAATTGCTATTTGATTCGGGTGCTACAAAGTCATTTGTTTCCGAAAACTAGTTAATAGATTACAACTAGTAACAAAGACTTTTCCTATAACGTTGAATGTATCAACACCTATAGGAACTACTGTTACATCCAAACAAATGTGTATATGTGACCTTAGGTTTGCGGATAAGCTAATTTCAGCCGACCTCCATGTACTGCCATTCCACGGGTGTGACATGATATTGGGTATGGACTGGTTGGACTAGTACCAGGCACAAATCAATTGTCCCAAGAGAAGAGTGACCATAACGTTGCCCTCAGGAGAAACCTTCAAGATAAATGGTGATATTCATAGGTTGCTTAGGAGCCTAATAGATTGGAAACAACCTAAACGGTCGCTGAGATCCAAAGCTTCTTAGGCCTAGCGGGATACTATAGAAGATTCATTCAAGAATTTTTCAAATTAGTAGAACCTATGACAAGGCTAACCAGAAAGGAAGTTCCATTCGATTGGGATGAGAGGTGTAAACAATCATTCCAAGAACTGAAGAGGAGATTGACTTCAGCCCCTATCTTAGTCACTCCAACTCATGGCATCACACATGTTTCTATACACCGATCCTTCACAAAACGGATTGGGTGCAGTTTTAATGCAAGAAGGAAAGGTTGTTGCCTATGCCTCGCGACAGCTAAAGATCCATGAATGAAGCTACCCAATACAAGACCTAGAACTAGTAGCTATAGTGTTTGCCTTAAAGATATGGAGACATTACTTGTATGGTGAGAGGTTTGACCTGTATTCAGATCACAAAAGTCTGAAATACATCTATACCCAGAAAGAATTAAACCTCAAGCAACATAGATGGATGGAATTCCTTAAAGACTATGATTTCCAACTTCATTACCATCCAGGAAAAGCCAATGTAGTAGCAGATGCCCTTAGTAGAAATTTCAGCAAGCAGGAGGAGGAAAAGGGTCAAATGTACCAATTGATCAAAGACTTTAGGATGGGTGTGACATTGAATGAAGAACGAGCCTATCTATGAATATGACTTGTCAACCAGATCTTCTGCATCATATCGGGGAAGATCAAAGGCAAGACAAATGGCTCAAAATGTTGATTGAAGGAATTCAACAGGGAAAGCATACCAACTTTAGAATGGATGTCGAAGGTGCCTTGTAACACCCCGCCTCCCAAGTCCCATCTTCCACGTCATCTAACGGTTCAACTCTCTTTGATAAAAAATCTTGGGATGCCCGGGAGACGGGCCTGTGCTACATTTTTTTCTTTTTATACCCAAATCCATTAGGGTTTCTGTGTATATTAGTCTATGTACATAATGACATCATAGTAAATAAGATTCTTCATTTATTCATTCGAAAATTCTGAGTACAATGATCTATTACAACGAAAAACACATTCAAAGCTGAAATACATAATTTAGCTTGGGCCTATGTGCCCTACATTGAAATAAATAAAAATTTTCAATAGGTAAATCTCCTCGTAAGCTAATTAATTCCCTGAGATGTGAAAAATAGGGGGTGAGCTAAAAAGCCCAGTGAATCATTCCATCTATTTAATCCATTATTTCAACCAAATAATGAAAGCATATCAAACACTTTTAGAGATTAATTCAATTCAACCAATATATTAATTCAGTCGTAATTTAGACCGAACGGGAATAACCTCTGTGCTCCAGATCTAGGGAGAGAGATCAATTTTGAAACACAAACCCATCTCTAGTGGGATCATTCTTGAAACCCGTTCCATTCTGGTGTCAGTATTAACAACCAATTCCAATTCTACATAGAACACAGAAAGTCCCCCGTATCGGTACGTCGGTTGAAATCTTATTTAATCTAATTTTTGTATGCAAGGGCATAGTAAATAAATATTTCAACAGTAATTAAACATATCAAGAGTATAACATGACAAATCAACAGAAGCACAGATTTTCGATTTCTGATGTAAAAGATCGTACAAGACGCAACTACACAACATACTCTCTCAAACAAGAAAAATGACTTTCGATTTTTGATGTAGAAGATCGTACAAGACGCAACTACAGAGGATACTCTCTTGGTCATGCAACATGATAATTGAATGACATAAATGCAAATAACAAGAATAAAAACAAAAAAATCAAGTTAACCAAACAAGCAAGCATTATCTAAGTCAAAATAATAAATTAAAAGAAAAGAAAGAAACTCACCTCAAGATCGCTTCCTAAATTCTTTGTAGCACTTCAGTACTACTATTTTGTAAACTATTTAGAATAGCTCAAGCAAAGAAGAACTAGAACTAAGGTTGCCAAGAAGGAGGCAAAGAGAGAGAGCAAGAGAAATTTTCAACTCTTGTCTTTGGGATGAATGAAATGGGTGGAGTAGGGGGGTTTATATAGGGCCCTCTTCCAAATAGTGTCTCTATCTTTCCAATGTGGGATTATCACTTCCTACATATGCATACCTTAACATCTCACCAAATGAGATGTTTCATTCATGAATTCATTTCCTTTACACCTACTTTTCTATGTATATTACTATCATACTAAATGAAATATTATTTTCATGAGTGCATCTAATTAATACTTTATACACATACTTTTCTATATTAATATCATATTAAAAATATTATTTTCTTATTCAAATAGAGAAGCGTATATTTACCCAACAATTCTATATGTGTAATATTAATCAATGTATATCCCTTTATACTTCTATGCTAACTAATTAATTGCATGTCAATGACAAATATATATATATATATATATATATATATATATTATATCTGTGTGTGCTAATAAAATGTGTTTTAAATTCAAATTTCGGTTATTACGTCACTAAAATTTTAGATATTACATGCCTTAAGACTCGAAGAAAGAATTTGTGTACCACAATATGGACTGAGTAGGCAAACCATTCTAAACGAAGCTCATCAAACAAAGTACACGATGCGTCCAGGAGGAGATAAGATATATCAAAATCTCGAAAAAACCTATTTTTGGAGAAGAATGAAGAACGATGTAGCCAATTATGTTTCTAAGTGCCTAACCTGTCAGTAAGTAAAGGCAGAACACTGAAAGCCCTCTGGATTGTTACAACCATTTTCGATCCCAGAATGGAAGTGGGGTAACATTGCCATGGACTTCGTCAACGGATTACCTAGAAATCAAAAAGGGGAAGATACTATTTGGGTTATTGTGTATCGCCTCACTAAAGTGACACACTTCTTGCCCATTAGATCCATAGACCAAGTCAGTAAACTAGGTGAATTCTATGTGAAAGAAATTGTATGCGTTCATTGGGTACCAAAGACAATTGTGTTAGACAAAGACACTCATTTCACCTCACAATTTTGGAAGAGTCTACAAAAGGAACTAGGCACTACACTCACCATGAGTACAACTTTCCACCCTCAAACGAACGACTAGTCAAAAAGAGTTATCCAGATGCTGGAAGACATGCTGAGGTCTTGCGTCCTTGACTTCAATGGGAACTGGAGTAAGTACCTGCACTTGGTGGAGTTTGCCTATAATAATGGTTATTAGGCAAGTATAGGGATGACTTCGTACGAAACCTCTATGGGAGGCCCTGCAAATCACCAACTTGTTGGGCTAAACTTGAGGATCACATTCTTATTGGGCCAAATCTCATGCAGGAGATGAACAATCAAGTGAAACAAAACCATAAGCGTCTGACAACTGCTCAAAGTAGATAGAAAAGCTATGCTGATAGGAGAAGAAGGCTTCTATAATTTCACTTGGGTGATAAAGTGTTTCTAAGGATCAACCCTCAAAAGGGAATCAAACAATTTGGAATCAAAGGAAAACTAGCACCACAATTCATTGGACCCTTTGAAATACTCAGGAAGATCGGTGAATGTGCCTACGAGTTAGACCTTCCAAATTGAATGTCCTCAATCCACAACGTGTTTCACGTATCAATGCTGCAGAAATATGAACCAGATCCCTCCCACATAATTCGATGGGAAGAAGTAGACGTCCAAAATGATGCCACATATGAAGAAGCGGTGGTTAGAATTCTAGATCACAAGGTACAGAGCCTAAGAACAAAAGATATTCCGTTAGTAAAAGTCCTCTAGAAACATCATCGAATAGAACAGGCTACTTGGGAATTGAAAAGTAAAATACAAAATAAGTACCTAGAACTTTTCACTAGAAACGTGCAACCAAATTACACTCAAGTAACCTAGTGATAGATTTCGATGACGAAATTCCTTTTAAGGGGGGTAGAATGTAATACCTCAATTATTTTGTATATATGTATGCAAATACAATTTAATACACACATGAATATATATATATATATATATATATATATAGGTATGTTTGAAAATATATGTGTAAACTTATTTTAAATCATTGGTTAGATGTATTTATGAATTCAAATTTTTTTTCTGATATATAGATATATAAGTAACAAAAAAAGAATTAAAAAATAAAAATTTGGTTTTGGCACATGGTCTGAAGCCCATGCGCTGCGCACTAGTACACTGGGCCATGTGCGAATTCGCGCGCGAGCATGCGCGCGCCTGTGCGCCAAAATGAAGTTTTACATATAAAAAAAAAAGAAAAAACGTTTTGGCCGTATATTTGAGCGGAAATGGCTTTTTAGGCCATTGATTTGGACGGAAAAAGATGCCAAAAAATCCTAAATCGAAAACTCCAACCACCTAACCACCCAAAGCAAGCAAAAATAAAAGTTCTCTTGATTAGGAAGGCGAAAAGTGACGGATATGACCCTTAGAGACTCTATATAAACCCCCCTACCCTGCCCATTTTATTCATCCCAGAACAAGAGTTGAAATTCCTCTTACTCTTTCTCTGCCTCCTTCTTGGCACTCTTAGTCTCTTTTTCTTTTCTTGAGGTATTTTAAATACCCTGCGAAGTAGTAGCAACGAAGTGCTACATAGATTTAGGAAGTGATCTCGATGTGAAATTCTTTCCCTTTCTTTTAATTTATTATTTTGATTTAAATAAGGCTTGTTAGTGTGCTTGGTTTATATTTATGTTTTTAAATTATTATATCGCTTATGATTGAGAGAGTATGCTCTGTAGTTGCATCTTGTACGATCTTCTACATCAGAAATCGAAAGTCACCCTTCCTGTTTGAGAGAGTGTGCTCTGTAGTTGCGTCTCATACGATCTTGTATATCAGAAATCGAAAATCTTTGTTTTTGTTGATTTATGTCGTTATACTGTTGGTATGTTTAAATATTGTTGAAGTATTTATTTATATTGCTCCTATACACAAAAATAAGATTAAATAAGATTTCAACCACATATCAATACGGAGGCAGACGTTCTGTGTTCCATGCAAAATTGGACTTTTGAACTGGTTGTTAGGATTGATACTAGAGTGGAATGGGTTTCAGGAATGATCCCACTAGAGAAGGGTTTGAGTTTCAGAATTGATCTCTCTCCCTAAATCTTGAACACAGAGGTTATCCCTGTTCAGTCTAAATTACAACGGAAACAATGTATTGTTTGAATTGATTAAATCCCTGAAAGTGTTTGACATGCTTGTATTATTTGGTTGGAATAATAAATTAAATAGATGGAATGATTCACTGGGCTTTTTAGCTCACTTCCTCATTTTTCACATTTCAGGAAATTAATTTATCAATCTATGTGGAAGATTATTTATTAGAAATTCTTTTCTTGTTTATTTATTTCATTGTAGGGCAAGTGGGCTCAAGCCGAATTATTTATTTCAATTTTGAATTTATTTTCCACTGTCATAGATCATGTACTCTGAGCTTTAGAATATATAAATAAAGGGTTTGTTTTTATTTATATTGCCATGAATTATTAGGAGGGAAAAAGGATAACGTAACATGGGCCCAGCTTCCGGGCGGCCCAAGATTATTGATCAAAGAAAATTATACCATCGGATGACGGGGACGATGGGGCTTAGGAGGCGGGGTGTCACAGTTTATGAGTAAGTATTATGGTGGGTCTGGGGGTCATCGAGGTCATGGTTATTTTCAAAGGTAGATGAAGAGGAAGTATTATGAGTAACACTTTAGCGGCACTCCCAGCCAGACTGCCACCTAAGCAATAACACTTGCAGCCACTCCCGTGCAGGCACATCCACCAATAGAGCAGCAAAGCACCTTTTCTGGAGCCCAGGGCAGATGCCTTGGTAGATGTCGTGGACAAAGTCATAGCTATCAGGGAGGACAGAAGCTTCTTATGTGCTATCAGTATGGACAAGTTGGACACAAGAGGGCTGAGTGGCCGATTCTTACAGTGGGTCCTTGCTCTTTTGCCCCAGTTATCAGAGATAGAGCACAAGCCATCACCCAACCTAACCCTGATTCGACGAGGACCTTGGTGGAAGGTACTGTCTCACTTTGTGATACATCTGTTTATGTATTGATTGATGTTAGTTCTACTTTGTCTTTCATTTCTTGATGTCCGTAGATAGATTGGGACTTTGACCAGTTAGAGCTCCTACTTGGTTGATGTTGAACACTGCTGCTGGGGAACACATCTACCCTAACATGATCTGTGAGAGATGTGTACTTAGACTAGGAGATTATGAGACTATAGTAGACCTTCAAGTGTTGGAGTTCCTCAAGTTTGATGCCATACTTGGTATTGACTGGCTGGCTGCATACCGTGCATATGTTGACTGCTTTGCCAAGAAGGTTGTGTTTCAAATTCCAGGCCAACCCACTATTGTCTTCTAGGGTAGAGCTTCTGATAGGCAAAGTACTCAGGGCCAATTGGTGATGCAACATGAGATTGATACTCTGGCTAGTTTGACGAACATATATGAGGCACCTGCCGACCATCTATTGATGAGATCACAATTGTCAGAAACTTCCCTGATGTGTTCCCTGAAGATCTACCCGGCTTGCCCCCTAAGCGGGAGATTAACTTTATTATCGAGATCATTCCTGGGATAGGATCTATATCAATTCCTCCTTACCACATGGCGCCTAAGGAACTGCAGGTCTAGCTGGAGAAGTTGTTGAGTACCCCCATGGATGGAGCTACTGAAGGACTATGATTTTTCTATTGAGTACCACTCGTGGAAACTAATGTAGTTGTTGATGCTTTGAGTAGGAAACGGGTCAAGACTGCATACATGGCAAGACATATGTCCCATGAGTAGATGATGCTTAATTTTGCTTCGATCATGAGTATCCATGAGTCATCTACTGAGGCCAGAGTCAGTGCACAGATTACAACACAACTAGTTCAGATTCAGGAGATCACGGAGGGACAACCTCGTGATACCAACTATGATATGTTCAGGACTTGGGTAGATGATGTTTCTCAAGGGGAGTGGTCATTGGATTCACAGGGTGCACTGAGGTTCAGGGGACGGCTATGGGTACTAGATGATGCTAGTCTGAGATGTAGTGTGGTCGAAGAGCTACACCGATCGAGATATGCTGTTCATCCGAGAGCCAATAAGATGTACCAAGATTCCAAATGAACATATTGTTGGCCTGAGATGAAATGGGACATAGTAGCCTTCATTCAGAGATGTGATATGTACCAGCAGGTCAAAGCTAAGCACCAAAGACTTGGTAGATCCTTACAGCCCTTGTCTATACGAGAGTAGAAATGGGAGCACATCACCATGGACTTCGTTACAGGATTACCTCGCACACAGTGGAGACATGATGCTATTTGGGTAGTTGTGGACCATTTGACAAAGTCTGCCCACTTCCTTCCTATGCATACCAAGAATTCAGTGTAACGATTGAGCCGACTTTATGTTAGAGAGATTATGAGGCTCCAAGGGGTTTCCCCTATCCATTGTGTCTGATAGAGACACAAAGTTCATGTCCCAATTTTGACAGGCATTGTAGACTAAGTTGGGGACGAGGGTGAACCTTAGCACAACATTCCATCCAATGACTGATGGCCAGTTTGAGCGCGTGATTCAGATCCTTGAGGATATGCTGTAGTCTTGTATTTTGGATTTTGGTGGTAGCTGGGAGGATCACTTGACTTTATATGAGTTTGCTTATAACAACAGCTACCAGTCAAGCATTGGGATGGTGCCATTTGAGGCATTGTATGGTCGACCATGCAATTCTCCTGCCTGTTGGGCTGAGACAGGTGACAGAGTAGTCTTAGGCCTTGCCTTCATACAGGAACAGAATAGAAGATACAGAAGATTCGGCAGAATATGAAGGCCGTTCAAGACCGACAGAAGAGTTATGTGAGTAATCAGAGAAGGGTCCTTGAGTTTGATGTTGGTGACCATGTCCTCCTCCGCATTTCACCTTGCCAGGGGCAAACACGATTCGAGATTTCAGGGAAGCTCGCACTAAGGTATATTGGGCCTTTTGAGATCCTTGAGAGGATAGGCCCTGTTGCTTATCGGCTATCGTTACCACCACAACTATTAGGTGTACATAATGTATTTCATGTTTCTATACTGAGGAAATATCACCCCGATCCCTCTCACATTATTGATTGGAGGCATATTGAGTTGCGAGATGACTGTACATTTAGTGAGATGCCTGTGGCCATCATAGATCGAGTTGTGAGGAGGTTGTGCAATAGGAAGATACCAATGGTACGAGTGCGTTGGAAGTTCCATGGTGCTGAGCAGGATACATGGGAGACTCAGTATTTTATGATCCTCCAGTACCCTGAGCTGATGAGTGTTGCTCCTTGACTTGTATTATCTGTATTATTGTAAATTTCGAGGACGAAATTTCTTATAAAGAAGGGAGGTTGTGATGACTTATGTTTAGATACACAAAATTTTTGGGTCCGATATATGTATTTTCAAGAATTTTAATGGAAATACATGAATTTATCTCAATTTTTCTCAATTTTAGATTATTTATTGGAGAAAATTAGAATAATTGGAAAAATGCGATTTAGAGGAGAAATTGCATGAAATTATAGAAAAATGTAATTTTTGGAGAGAAATAATTTTTTAGGATTGATTATTGAATTTTTGGAATAATTATGAAATTTTTGATAAAATTATGAAATTTTTGGGAGAAAAATGTAATTTTTGGGGGATTATTTGATTATTTGGAGAAAATAATTGTATAAATAATAGAAATGGTGTATAATTGAAAATTTTGATGAGAAATGATGAATTAAAGATTTTTAATAATTTTTTTTAAAAAGTAAAAAACCGGTATATATATATGTGTGTATATAAAAAAAAGGAAAGGAATACAAATAAAAAAACAAATTAAAAAAAATTAAAAAAAAAAAGAAAATGGCTGCCCAGCCACATGGGCCGGGCGCATCAGTCCAAGCCCATGTGGGCAGGGCGAGAGGTGCATGGGCCATGAGGCTCGTGCGGGCCGCCTGGGTGCACGGGCCTCTCAACCCGTGTGGGTTGGGCCCAGGTGCGCCCAGGACCTGGGCTTGGCGCTTGGGCTGGCCTAGGGCACCTGCCGACCCAGGCACCCCTCCCCTTCTTCTTTTCAAATTTTCAGCGATTTTTGCCCAAATGTTTGCCATTTTCTGGTGATTTTTCCAGCAAGAAACCATGAGAATCCATGGTTTTGAACCTATGGTTTTGGCTATCTCATCCCACCTCATGAGCAATCCAATGAGAGATGACAACCGATAGTCTTGCATGAAAGCTCAAGGGCCACATGGCACCCTATTTTGCCATGCAAGCACCCCCTCCATGCAACAAAACCACCACTTGAGCAAGAGTTCCTGATTTTCCAGATTTTTCTTCCATCTTTTAAAGCATGTAACTTCTTCGTTTGACCTCCGTTTTGAGTGTTCCAAGGCTCTTTGGAAAGCTCTTGCCACCATCTACAACATGCCACAAGTAGCTCACTGAATCTCAAAATCATTTGAAGGTGAAACAGCCAAGAAGAGGTGTTGTTTGTCATATTTTAAACCCAGAAAACAAAAAAATTGTATTGAATCAATCTTTGGAACTTCGATTCCTAGGCCATTTGAAGTCTGTTCTAGAGGTAAACCTCTCTTTTCTTTCATATTATGTGTACTTCTATGTCCAAGTGATAGAAATTGAATAATGAATTCTTAAATCCATTTTATAAGGCTATGAAAGTGACTATCTAATTAACTATTTTGACAGTTTCTGCAGAAAGCAAACTGTGGGACCAAATTGAGAGCATTGTTTGGGGTACTTAGAAGAGTTCATTTGGACTAAGATCAGAGGTATTTCAAACTCCATACTCGGGAATACAAAAGGTTAAACACCTTGAACCAAAATCCTTTGTGGTTTAGATTATGTATACTTCCAAACGTGCCTTGTTAGTTAGGCATTATGGGACTTATAAAAAATTTCAAAACACCCTTATGCACACCATGATTTGGAGTTGTGTTTGAGAGCAAATATGATTAGGGTTGCTTGCTCTTTGAGTAAGACATAATTAATCAAAATTCTAGGAACTAAACTCTTGCAAAAAGAACAAGAAATAGCCTTGGATTGGTGCCGGAACCAAAGCACATAGGCACTTGAAAACTATAGGGGATTTCAGTCATTGAACAATCTGTTACATGGACAGAAATGTAGGGGACTAGTTAACTGACCAAATGGAGGCAATTTGAGCTAAACTTTGGTGGAGAGGTCACTGAACATATCAATAGTAAGTGTCCCAAATTTCAGGGGATTCTAATTTTGGGAAGTAGGTCAACTAATGCACTAAGTGACTGCCTGTTATAGGGAATACGGGATTTTACAGTCCCTGTTAATGCACTTAGAAACCCTCATAAATGGTGTCCAAAAATCATGAAATAAAATTCTGGTGAAAGTTGAGGCAGTCTAGATGAAATCTAAAAAGTTTTGCATGAATCCGACTTACAGATTGATCGTAGAAAAATCAGAAAGTTTGCTGTGCAAGAGAGCAAAGAACTCAAAATTTGGCTAAGTGTTAGAAATTGGGGATTTTGACCCAAATGGCTTGATTTTTCCAATTGACCTATTTTGACCCAAATTGGGCACAAATTGACCAAGAGTGACTAGGTTGACCAAATTGACCACAATTGACTAGGTTTGATCGATTGACCAAACATTGACTAGGACGATTGGGTCGATTGAAACTGAGTAGGGATAGTGAGATTAGAGATTAGACCACTGTATGGATAGAACTGAGATTAAGTTTAATTGATGCACATTCGAGTGAGCACTACGGGACTAGGCCGGTTGTTGATGGGACATAGGTACGCAGGACCCGAGGTGAGTAGTTTGATTCAGTTGTTCTCTGTAACTCATATTCCTTGCATAAAATTTGTATAAAATGACATGGTTTAAATGGTTTCATGAGATTTAGATACATCTGATTGGTTTTGAGGCGTGTAGATGTACACGGGTAGTGAGACCATAGGCTCGAGGGCCGAGCGTCGGGGTCAGTGTACTTGATGTGATTGTGATAGACTCGAGGTCTGAACGCCAGGGGTTAGGGCATATGATTAGTGCGTCTAGCCACCGAACCCGCTCGAGTCATGGCACTCAAAGACTGAGTGTAGGGTAAAGATATTTGTGGAATATGCCTAGCTTACGACCCGCCTGAGTGGCCAGTACGCCTAACCTAGGACTCGCTCGAGGATGACCATAGGTTGGGTTTGTTGAGTTAATCTTAGCCTGAATATGTTTTTGACTTTCATAAATTTGAAATGTTTTTATAATGGTTGCATTATTTATAACTGCTTTGTACTATGCCATGCATTTAAATTTTATAGTATTTCTGCTGCTCATGCATACATGCATTTTTTTTTAGTATTGGTTATAGTTAACACGCTTGACTTTCTACTCACTAAGCCACGTTGATTTTAGGCTCACTACTCTATTACTATTTGAGGTTCTTTAGTCGGTGATTAACGAAAAGGTGTGGTGATCGCCTAACTCCCTGAGGACTCTTGTCTCCTTTATTTTTGTTCTCAAATTTAGAGTTTGGTCATTCCTTGTACATGTGTAAATGGTCAATTTTGTATTTTGGACAAGACAGATATGTAATGAAATGTTTTCTCTTTTGTATGTTGCTTACTTTTACTTTTAAGTGTTTCAATTATTTTGATATCATCTGTGTGTATGGGATTGGAAAAAGGGCTCAACAGTGGTTGGGCAAACTCGACATGGTGAGTGAGTTCGTCGGGCTACTGTGTCGGTCGGGCCACCCTTGGCTCAGAGAAGGTGTCCCGACACTCCAAGAGTATGAACATGAATTTATTAGAATGTCTTTCTTTGCTTTAACGTTGTAGCCACCGATAATTTGCAAATGAGAAAGCTTCATGATGGTTTCCAAGATGTCATATGTAAGGGTTGGCATTAGTTGGAATAAAGACATATGCAGATCCTATTAATCAAGCTTTGAATTTTGAGAGGGTGGAAACTGCAAATCAAGAAGCCGCTTCACATACTTCGATGTCATCATCTGAGCAAAATGTAACATTCCACGGAAAAAACAAATCAAAGTGGAACAAGAACCAATTTGAGGGGAATAAAAGTGTAATACCCTAAAAATTTTATAGAGTTTTGGTAAATTTAAATAAAAATAATTGAAGCACAATAAACCCTAGAAAATCCATGAAACCTGGTTTAGGATATGTTTAAGCAATTTACAATAGAATCAGTAAATCGAAGCAAAGTATGAAATTCCACATGGTAACCATCCATTGGTTACTGCATTAATGTGACTGAAATCCTGAAAATAACTACGTTCTGGTTACTGCAGTCATTCTTGTGATTACTACGGTAATGTGAGTAAAACGTAGAAAATTAGGGTTATGGTTAACGTGGTAATAATTCAAGTTACCAAGATAATACATGAATTATATATGTATAAATAGTGCGTCAAAAAACCCTAATCGTCATTATAACCCTACAGTTGCACACCTATTCCCAAGAACTGATACTAGCCACCAATAATCGAATTTTCCTCCCTTCACTACCATTCGAGATTAGTTTCTATTCATTCAAACCCTTCTCCACTAATTCTCAAAGCCTAGATTCTTGAAGAGCAACACAAAAAAGAAAGGAAGTAAGTTGACGCGCTGTTCCAAATCATTGTGCTTAGATCAATAGAGGGTTCGAAACCTCACATTGAAGGAGAACAAGGGGGAAGAGCAAAGAGCTACGAGGTATAATGTTTTCCCATTCATGTATGTGTGCATTTTGAATGTAACGAGAGTGTTGGAGTACGAAACACTAGATGTAACTATAGATCATGGTAGTGCACGCCGTAACACATATTGAACACACAAACTCACTGGTTACCACGGTAATTGACTGTAGTAACATATGAGAAAAACCAATTTGTGCTTTGGTTACCACGGTAACTGATGTGATAACACAACATAAACCCAGTTTTGTGTATTTGTTTGTGCACACATGGATTACCGCAGTAATAGCACTTACTACTGCGGTAATCAAAAGAAAATGGTGAATGATATTATTCGTTAAGACCACTATGTACACCTTAGGATATCTATGTTAGGGAATCATTAAATTATATTCAAGAGACCTTAGGAATGCTTTCAAACTCATGTAATGATTGGTTTTAAATCTCATAGATTGAAAGACAAGGCTAATACAGTGTGAAGCAAAGGCCCAAGGGAATGAGAGAATAAAGGTGGAAGTGATTACCTTGCTTCCTAGTATTATTTGAATTTTAATATTGAATATGTGATGTTTACATTGTTTGAATGTCTAGAAGCATGCTAGGATGTTGATTAAATGATTTGTGAATGACATGAATATATGAATGCTAGACGAACATAAGTTATATGTCCATGTTCAGTGTTTACATGCTTTTATGCTTCTATAAAATGATTGTTTCCTTATTTATGTTTTAGGAAATGTCAGCATGATTACATTATTGTACAATGGTGCTTTATACAGAATGAAATGTTTGTTGATATACAAGCAAAGATAAATTTAGAATTAAACCACATCCTGCCGCAATGGTCCATGGGGGATCATTGTGGGTGTTTTTGCAATAAGGAACGATGGGTTTACCCCTAGTTCCTGATGATAAAATTATGGGTATGACCCTAGTTCTTTGGTGATGGAGCAATGGGTGTGACACTAGTTCCTGGGTTGGGCGATGGGTGTGCCCCTGTCCCATTGAAATCTGACATATAGTGCATTTTTCTCGTCTTTTTCGACATGATGGTGATGAGAGAACACCAGGGTTAGACCCTTCGGTCTAATTAAGGACAATTGATAACTAAAAGTTTGAAACGCCAAATGAATGATGTTATTTGATATACTGTGCATGATCCATTGGGCTCTTGAACTCACCCCACGTTTTCCTTTTAGGAGATCACTGAAGAAGCTCCTTTGGCGAGTGCTGAATTAAAAACATAGACAACCATAAATCTTACGATTGAGACTATTCTTTGATATTTAATTGTGTATTGAGATTAGATCGGGCACATGGTCCATTAGATGATTTTATTTGTTGAACGTTTTATTTTGGGTTAGAGTATGACCACTTGAACCATGTTTTGGATAATTACCTGAGATTTTTATTTTGACCTTCAATATGTAAGGATATTTCAAATTGTTAATCCATTTAGTAGATTTATTGGTTTCTATTTTATGGGATCTGCCCTTGGTATGTCTATGAGATTGATGAATTATTTGTATGAGATATAGTATGTTTAGAGGATATTTAATGAGAATTGAATGTGAGAAAAGTAACATCCCAATTCTCGTTAGATGATATATGTGTCGATAATTAATGGCACGTCTCTTATGCGTGATAGAAACAAAGGACCGAGAACTGGGGTGTTACAAAAAGATTTTGTACGGGAGAAGTATCTAATAGGGTTAGGATACCTAACACACTAGTGGTGCTAGTTCCAACATCAGGTTCCAAGGGACAAATTTATGGGGAGATCTCAGAGTCAAAGTTCCTCAGTGAAACTACCAGCACCATCGAGATGAGTAGTTGGCTGAGGATAGGGTGTAAAACCCCGGCCCCCGATCTGAGCATCTCTTGGGCCCTTACAAAGATGTGCGCCCGTTCAATAGCAAAAGCTGCAAGATGGTCGTCCGCCGAGAGTCGAAGCATTGCTGAATTCGTCTACTCTATATCTTTCTTTCAAATCTTCCTTTCTAGTTCATTTTTCAAGAAATGGTAAAATTAATTTAAATAGACATGAATTTTTTTGAAATAAAACTCCTATGTAATTAAATTGGATCAGTGAAATTTCAAGTAAAATAATAAGTTTCAAGTTCAAATTTAAACAATTGAAGATCATTGAAATAAGTCCAAAACATTATGATCAGTCTAAAGAGAAAGGGGCACAAGCCCTTCTCAGATTAAGTACAAAAATAAAATGTGCACAAAGACAATAACAATTTCCCCAGTGAGGTTTCACCAAAAGTCAGAGTCACCTAGAGATGGTCAACTCGCACTATGGCAACTGTCATCTGAAATGGAAAAGTGGGGTGAGCTCGAGAGCCCGGTGGATCATACAGCACATCACTAGCATTATTTAGACTAAAATACAAAACATGCAAATACTTTCATTACATTAGGGCATTTCAAACACTATTGTTTTCCGTCACAATTAAGACCGAAAGGTTTGTGGCCTCGGTGTCCCTCTCGTGGTCCGGTAGCGAATCTAGCGGTAACGCCCAAGGGTCAATTACCTTTCAAGACCCTGACAGGGGTGTGAGGTCCGAAGTGACATCCAATCCCACTGCCAGTCTAGCTGAGGACACCCACGATGACATCCAAAGGCCGGTCATCACCCCAGTACGTGGTTTTAGTCTTAATTTAATCTTCTTTAGTTTCACAATCACTTCGCAAAACATTATATCATAAATAATATTTCCAACATATGTAAATCAATTATACTAGACATCCATTTAGTTTAAAGCAAATAAATTATGCCTTATTACCTAACATGTAAGCATAACAAGTAACTAAACATTCATCATGAAGTTTTAGCATTCAATTTAAGCAATCCAACCATTTTATTTATTCAAGCAATCTTAGCATGCTTCTAGGTTCTCCTCTAATTAAACAAACATCATGTTAGGTATTTAGAAATCTAAATAATATAAGGGAGTACAGTAATCACACCCACATTAATTTTCTCGGGTCCCTCGCGCCTCCGCGCCGCCCGTCTCCAATCTTTGATTTTTAATTTGCAAAATAAATATCATTCCATTGAGTCCAGACCTCTACAACTCATTCAAATCGAATTTAAAATAGTTTATCGGGCTTTGTTATTTTTATTTAATTTTTTTTTATTTTTAAAGTACTCGTGAGTTTCATATATATATATATATATAAAGTACTTGTGGATCTAGTTGCGAGTGCTCAATCTCCTCCAAAGCTGCAACAAAAATCAGATCTAGGGTATTGTTCTTCGATATTTGAGCCTAAAAACCCAAATCCTCCATTGTTGTTCTTCCTCCCTTCTTCTGCGCACAAGAAACGCACTAGCACGTTGCAACTTCTTCTTCCTCACTCAAGATCAGACCTGTTACATTCTTCTTCATTTGTTTTGTATAGAAAATGCACAGCACGCAGGCTACAATGTTCTTCTTCTTCGTTTTGCACGGAAGGCACACAACACGCAAGTCTTCTTCTTCTTCTTCACGTGGACAGCACCGGCAGCAAGGCTATTGCATTTCTTCTTCTTTCTTGCATTGCAACACAACATCTTCTTCTTCTGCTTGCCCAAATAGCGAATCCAAGCTCTTGCACACTAGCAGCTACAGATTCATGCTCTTCTTTGCGCACTAGCAGCTCGCAACATGTTGCTTCTTCTTTTGTGTAGATAATGCACTAGCATGTTTTCTTCTTCCTCACGTGTGATCACGGTAATAGAAGATCTATGCCCTTTTCCTTCCCGCACCAGGAACCCTTCTTCGTTCCTCTTCTTCCTCACTTTCTTCTTTTCCTTGCACGCAAGACATAATAGATCTTCTTCTTCGCATGAAACACCCAACAGTAGCAACTTTTCTTCTTCGTTTCATGTAAGTAGCAGATCCTCTTCTTCGTGGTGCAGGAATGCACCACCAGCAATATATCTGCACCAAATTTGCTTCCTCTTCGTTTCGATTTCCTTCCTTGCGTCAATTGCAGCAGCACGTAACTGTTCTTCCTTTCTTCGTCACGCCCAAAAGCAAACACAATTCTCTGCGTTTTCCTTTCTTCCTCTTCTTTTTCGTTTAACAAATCTGTTTGTCTTTTTTTTTGGGCTAAGACTTGAGTGAAGAAAGAAAGAAAGAAAGAAAAAAAAGAAAGAAAAGAAAACTAATAAGTATCTATTATTTTTATTTTATTATTGTTATTATATTTTTTTTACCGAAATCATGTATTTGAAATTTCACGCAATTTTTGTTATTTTTGGGTTTCCATTATATATATATATATATATATATATATATATATATTATTACTTATTATTATTTTAATTATTATCCTTTTTTTATTAATATTTTACTTATTCATTTATTTATTTTATATTTCTTTTTGTCTTCGAAGTGACGTGTACGGGTTATAAAATTTTGGGATATTACACAGGGTGAGATGTGAGTACCCTGGGTACAATCACAAACAGGGTCTTTTACACCTTAATTATCTATTACTTGCTTTCATTATGGACAAAAGGGTCAAAAAAGAAATAAATATCCATTTCGAACACCAGAAAGGGAATTGGCAACTCCATTCCAAATTACTTCAGTGCCTCTAAGAGAGCAAGCTAAGGCAGTAACCAAACCTGAACTAGAGACTAGTAAGAATCTAATTGAAGGTATGATCACCATTTGTGATATTATGATGTATGTTTTGATTGATGTTGGATCCACATTATCATTTATTTCTAGTAGCATGGTAGATAAATTGAAACTCAGTCTTGTTAGAACTAGTACACCCTTGATATTAAGTATAAATGCTAGGGAAAGGATTTATCCTAATTTGGTGTGTGAGAAATGTGTAGTTAAATATGAAGGATATGAAATGTCTGTTGATTTGAGGGTACTAGAATTCTTGAAGTTTGATGCCATACTAGGTATGGATTGGGCTTGTAGCTTATCATGCTTATCTTGACTATTTTGCCAAGAGAGTAGTTTTTTAGATTGCTGAACAACCTTCTTTTGTTTATGGATGCATGGATACTTTGAAAATCCCTACTCGAGGTCGATTAATTTCTAATGAGGAAGCACAATACTTAGCTGATATAAAGAAAGTGGATGAAAAGGAGCAAGATGTTCAGTTATTAAAAATTCCTATGCCTTACTTGGAATACCTCCATAAAGGGAGATTGATTTTATTATTGAGTTGATGCATGGAACTAAACCCTACTTTATTCCACTTATCGCATGGCATCAAAGGAGTTATAAGAACTCAAGGTGAAACATGAAAAATTGTTGAGTAAAGGGTTTATTACAGTATTTGCTTTCAGTATAATGTCTGATTATATGCTTTCAGTATTTGCTTGAATATGCAGCATAATGTCTGTTTCTTTATGTCATCTGCTACATGATTTAGATATCTTAATTGATGATTGGGTATGGAATGAAATCTATTGAAACTAAAGAAGATTAAATGAAGATTTAAAATCAACGTACCGAGGCGATGGTAGGTATCTGTCGACGACTCATGGACGTGGCCGTATTTGCCGCACGACTTCCTCCAGATCCCATCGTTGGTGTTCTTAAGAAGCCTCCTATGAGGGCTGAGAGTTTCCTCGGACGGGCAAGCATTGGCTGTACACCATTGCGCCTATTCTTGGACGATGTGACAAGTCGTGAACGGTATCATGGCTCGAGACGGTACCGACTAGGATCGATTTCTTGTCACTAGAGGGACATAGGGAGTATAGCTTTTTCGTTCTTAGGATACAATAAAACAAATAACTATTTGAAACGATTAATGTAATGAAAGTGTGTGCATGTTTTGGATTTCTGGTTTATATAATGCTAGTGATGTGTAGAGATGATCCACTGGGCTCTCGAGCTCACCCCATTTTCCTTTACAGGTATCGTGGAGGTGGAGTACCCTAGTTGACCGTTGATTCAGGGTTGGTTTGGTGATCTCGCTGGGAGATTACTATTGGACTTGTTTTTTTGTTTTGTTTTAATTTCACTGATCATGTATATATTTTGAACAGGCCATGTGGCCAAATATTTCTAATTGAGACTACTGTATATTTTAGAAATGTTGTTGGGACTTTGGCTCTGTGAGCCTATTTTTTATCACAGTTTTGAGATGATTTTTGCGTTGTTACTTTCAGAGACTATTATCATGTATATGATAGTTTTACTTGAGCCCTAATAGATGGGTTGATTGTTTTGATGGTTTCCGCTACAGAGATTTGCTTTCCATTGTAGATATATACTGTGAAAAATCCGGTGAAGTATTTGAAACTATTTTCTGAATTATGATATTCATCGATAAACATAGTAGCATGTTTACCAAGATTGATATAGTTTTCTCATTTGATGAAAATTGAGACTTGGGTTTAGTGAGTGGAAGGAGGTTGACAACCCCGGGTTCCCGGCAGATCAGAGCCAGAGAGAGATGAAAAGTCCTGCGTACACAGCAGAGTAGCTGAAGGGAGCGCTAGTAGATGCGCTGGCCCCACATGACGCATGCATGAGGACTTGGGTTCCGGTCCGGGGGTTCGGGGGTGTCACAAAAACATAGCAAAGAAATAAACTAGCACATATGTTTCTTTTAAGCAAATAGAGAAACAATGTGGCACATATTTATGAAAAAGAAAGAAAGAAAATAATAAGAAGATAATGATAATACAATGATGATAATGGAGACTAAACCAAAAGACAATGAATTAACACCTCAAATAAAATATAATTTGTAGAAATTCCTCATTAGACAAATACATAAGTTCATGAAAAGAAACTTAAGAAGGTAAACAATAAAGCACAAGCAAATTACTTTGTAATATATGACATTATAGACACATCTCCAAAACCTTCACCAACCAAAGCTTATTGAATTGTTCCTACATGACCATCTATCATCTCACTAAGATTAATAATGTTCCCTTGTGCTTGGGTCTATTTCCACAAAATAATTACAAATTTCTTAAAGGAAAAACATATTTGAAGAAAGATTAAGCACAAGTTAAGCAATATTATAAAACACTTCAAATTTACCTGAGCAACTGCCCATTTGCATAATTGGTGTATTATTTCGTCATTCATTATGACTCCTGTGAGGATTAAAAAAAGGACAATAGTCTTTTAAGCAATACATAATCATCAATTCCCCCGCACAATATCAAGATGAAAAACTAGTTGATGCTCTTAATTAGGATCATTATATGAAATATGAGTTGCATTACTTTTATTATAATTTTTAATCAAGGTCTCAAACCTAAACATAATAGAACTCAAGACAAGCAAAGCCATAGGCTTGGTATCAAGAACCAAGTTTTGTGGCTCTGCAAGTTATGGCCATCGAAACATGCACTTCACTTGTAGGCAACACTTCTAGTAGTAGTACTGTAAGAACATAAGCAACGTCATCTTCTTAATAAATATGTATAGAAGATCAATTCAGGGAAACTTAGTAACTTAAATTATCACATAAAATAAGATGTTTAATTTACAAGTAGAAACCACTACAATAACCAATAGCAATCACTGAATGCATGTAAGTTCATTTACACAATGCTAAATGCTGATATTCAAATTTATTACTGATTAAGAAATAAGTGGTTGCTTCTTAGAGTTCCAAGAAATAATCATGTCACCAAGAAAGACACAAACCCTAGATGTAGAGCAATGATCGTTCGTATCTAAAGCTTCATTTGGATTAAAAAAACTATTAAGTTGAAAATGAGAAGAACATTGAATGTGTATACCAAAATCAAAGTCGAAAATGAGAATAGTTTATTGTGTACAATCTTTGAAGCCAAATTGCAACTTGAATAAAATGAAATCTCAATGTGAGAAGCCACAAACCTTGTATTTCAACCAATCTCTTGCTTTAATGCCTGCGATCTTCAGACATTAATGTTAAAAGAAGAAGAAGAAGAAGAAGAAGAAGAAGAAGAAGAAGAAGGAGAAAAATGAGAGTTATTTTATTCCATTCATAGTTCTTACCAAGTTAAGCTTGAAGATGATCGAGCAAGACGAGAAAAGATTGAGCGAGGATAGATGAGTAGGGTGAGAGAAGGACAAGCGAGACAAGTGAGGCGAGAGGAGATCAAGTGATATTAACGAAACAAAAGAAGATTGAGCAAAGTGGGAGGAGATTGAGCAAGACGGAGGATGTTTGAGAGAAATAGAGATTGTAAAGAGAGCACAAGAACTAGAGAGGAGGTGAGATGGTTGAGAAGAGATTGAGGGAGGAGAGATGAGCAAGGTGAGAGAAGGTCGAGCAAGACGAGGGAGGTGAGAGCAGATTGAGTGAGACGAAAGGAGATCGAGTAAGATTAGTGAGATGACAAAAGATTGAGCAAAACAGGAGCGAGATGGGAGAAGATTGAGCAAAACAAGAGGAGATCGAGCAAGAAAGAGGATGTTTGAGAAAAACAAAGATTGTAGAGAGAGCACAATAACTAGAGAGGAGGTGAGAGGGTCTTGAGGAGAGGGTTTCCAAAATTAGGAATACTAAAAATATTTAGTTTTTTTAAAGGTTAGCAACAATTTTTATTTTTTTATTTTTTTATTTTGATAAAAGATAGTAACAAAAGTATAAATTTTATTGTTGAAAGTAATATTCAACAATTAAAAAAATTGTTGCTATTCTTATTAAAGTTTATTTTTTAATGAAAATAGCTATAAAAATATTTTTTGTTGATAAAAATGATATTTAGCTCCAAAAATTATTTTTTCATTGAACATTGTGTTGCTAGATGTCAAAATTGGTATAGTGTAACTTTTTATTATACCTAATTTTATTATAAACGAATGAGTATAATTACTTAGTAATAACTTAAATTTTAGTGTAAGTTGATAAAAAAATATTAAATTGTCCATTTCTTAATGATAAAACTAATTGAAATAAAAAATTTAAATAGATAAAAAATGACAAAATTAAATTTAAGTCTAAAGTGGCTTCATCATAGAAAGCGTAGAAATATTTATGTATTAAATATGATACATAATAAATATTAGTTTATTAAATAAAGCTTTTGTTGGGCAAATTAATTTTATTTTTATTATATGATTATTTTATAACACGTTAGACATAATGTTGTTATAGATAGTTATAAACAACATTCAGCAGTGAATGATGTAATATCTTATATCCTTGCATGCAAATGTTGTTCTAGAACAACATTCGCATGCTCATTTTAATGGTTTTTTTATGACATTCCCTATGTGAATGTTGTACACATTTAACGTAAGTAATTTTCCAGCTGACATTTTATAAACATTGTCGTATGCCTTCTATTACAACTTTCGTTGATGCACGTTGTTAAATACATGTTATATCACCAATTTCTTGTAGTATAAGGAACCAATCATTAGACTACTGGGTCGTAAGGTGCAAAGTCTTAGAACTAAAAACATCATCTTAGTCAAGGTTCTTTGGAGACATCATGACTTAGAGGAAGCAACTTGGGAATTGGAGAGTTAGATGCAGAAGAATTAGCTGGACCTCTTCACCAGAAACATCTGACAAGTTAGCATCGTACAAGTAACTACTTAAAATTTAGAGGACAAATTTTTTTTCAGGGAGGTAGATTGTAATACCCTGAAAATTTATCGAATTTTTAAGGATAAGAATATACAAGATCATAAATGAGTTTATTGAAGTGCAATGCACATTAAATATCCTAGGGGTAAAGTAGTAATTTGGCTACTTAGGGGTAAAATGGTCAATTTACATGAAAAATGAATTGTAGAGCAACAATGTGTGAAAGGGTGAATGGTTTTAAGTACAGAAAGTTATTTGGACGAACCAGGGGTAAAATGATAGTTTTGCCACTGGAGGACAAAATGATCATTTTACCTAAGATTAAACGCATGTGCCACTATAAAAGCAATGTGAGAATAATTTATATCAAAAAAATGGAACAAAACAAAATGTCTTGAAAATATTGTAGAAATTGACAAGAATTAAACTAATAAAATTTACGTGAATTAGTGGATATACACATATAGACAATTAAGTTATAGTACCAATTTATTTCTAAAATATTGAAAAATAAATAAATATACAAAGTTTTTTTTAATAATTGTCTTATAAGTAACCATTAAATGAGCATTTGATGATGAGAAAAATCATTAAAATAAAATGATTTAAATCAAAGGTTAAAATAAGAGCTTATAGTATAAGCAGTATCTGAAATAATTGAAAATTAACATGTGTATTGTGTGGGCCTAAGAATTGATTAGTTTGACAACTTGGGGATATTTTATAATCTAGACATTGGTGCCCGCTGAAAATTCAAATTCGAAATTTAAAGCAAATTGGAAACAAAAGTAGATCAAGATATTTACTATACTACCCACTTTCCTCAAGTTTATTCTCTACCCCACTTTTCCAAACCACATATCCCTTAGATTTCATCTAGCTATCCACTCTAGGATTTCCCATTCTCTCTTAGACGTCCTCCCTAGGGTTCTTCTCCCCAAGATGCACAAGGAAAAACAAGAAAAGAAAAGAAAGAAGAAAAAAAGGGGGTGTTCTCAAAGATCAAGATATGACGAAAGAAGAAAGGTAAGATCAATCCAACGGGTGACTTTCATTCTTTTCTCCTTCTCCTTCATGACATTTTGGAATGGTAGCCATTGAAGGACTCACTCACGTTCCATCATCATCACACCCCAAAAGAAGAGGAAGAACATCTACATATTGGAATCCGTGTTTAGGAAAAACGAAATGGCAAGGAATCAAATCATTAGGGCATAATCTTCAACTTTTCTTTTTATATTGATTTGTCATTCCCTTATGTTATTACATATTTGTAATAGATTTTATTATGATAAACAAAAATAATAATAATAACAAAATGAATGAAACAAACTCTTATTTTGTTTACCATCATTAGATAAACATGTATAGGGATTCAGATTATTATCCACATGTAAGTTTTGCTATGCTTGTTATTCGGTTGTACAAAGATGCTTTTAGATAAGGCTTTATCATGCAAAAAATATTAACAAAATTCCGTTTTGTATTTAGATAATTTAATACATGCTAGAATAGATTAGAAAACCAAAATCATGAAAGCATGTTCTTTAAATTTAATGAAAAATAAAACACAAAAAAATACTAGCATGATTTAAAACATGGGTAAATATTAAAGAAAAATAGCTATTGAAATTTTTATTAAAAAAAAAGAAAGAGAGATAAATTATAATTTTTATTAAGCATATACTTGTTAATGAAAAACAGTGTACAAAATCATGAAAATAGTAAATAGGAAAAATTGATAGAGAAAAATCACTCAAATTAATTTCGAGGATTAAAATACACTGAAAACTAACTAAAATAATTTTTACAAAATTATTTGAGTAAAACAAGATTTTTAGATTGAAAAGGATCTAATTGATAAAAATAGAGTGAAAATGGCAAAAAAAAATTATATTTATTACATTATTAATAGAAAACTTCCAAAAAATTGGAATTCTAAAAATTAATTAAAAACAAGTGAAAAATAAACTTTGCAAAGTTATTTGATTAAAAATAAATAAAATTTTTAGACTAAAAATTATGTAATTGGTAAAATGTAATATCCCCACATCGATCCAGCTCCAGAGTGATGTCTGAGCTAAATGTGCATTCGAGGATATCTCATTGTGCCGACTGCTTTTAGGAGCCTTAGGTTCGAGTCTTGCCAAAAATAAAACCCTAAAACTAGTCAATGGTTGCCAAGGTGGGGACAATATCGGTACGTAGTGGGCCCGAATTGTTATAAATGATATCAGAGCCGCTCTATGCTTGACGGAGGTGTGAGTCTTGGGGACATGACTGCTCCCAAAGGGGGCTGGATTGTAATATCTCATATCGGTCTAACTCCAGAATGATGCCTGAGCTAAATATGCATTTGAGGGTGTCTCATTGTGCTGAACACTTTTAGGAAACTTAGGTTCGAGTCTTGCCAAGAACAAAATCCTACACCCAGTCATTGGTGGCTAAGGTGGGGACAATATCGATACGTAATAAGCTCGGGTTGTTATATAAAATATAGTGAAATAGTGACAAAAATAGTTAAAAATAAAAAAATAATGAATTTCAAAAATTTATAGTGTATATATATGTGTGTGTGTGTGTATGTGTGTGTGTACGTATGCATGTATGTATGTATGTATGTATGTATGTATATTTTGAATTATTAATTGAAAAGGGGGAAAACATAGAAAATAATATAAAAATTAATTACAAACATTTTCAGAAAAATTAATGACTTGAAATGATGTTTAAAAAAATCTAAGATTTAAATGAAAAAAAATAAACAATTGCATTTAAGTCAAAATACAAGTTCAATATATGCTTAAGGTAGAATAGTATATAATAAATATGATTAAATTGAGTTGAAAGAAAAATAGAAAATAAAGTATTTAAAAAGTGGAAAAATAAAAAATTAGGCTTGCTGGAAATAAATTTAAATATTAAGAAAATGAAATACTTTCTATTAAATATGTCGGGACCCCTTCCCAGAGCCAAGGGCGGCCCGACCGGCACAGCGGCCTGACGAAACTCTCTCACCAAGACGAGTTCGCCCAACCACTATTAAGCCATCTTTGCAACCCTCATATGATGGGACAATATCAAAATAATTGGAATCATTAAAACCAAAGTAAGCAATAATTCAAACGAAAGCATTTCATTTACATAAGTTTGTCTAAAATACATACTTAATCGTTTAGAATAGTACAACAATGACCAACCTCAAGGAAAAGGAGAAAACCAAAAAGAAGGGAATCAGGCAATCACTACGCCTTTTTCGTTGTCCGCCACTAAAGAACCTTAAATGGTAATAGAGTAGTGAGCCTAAAATCCACGTGGCTTAGTGAGTAGAAAGATCAGCATGTCAACCACAACCAATATTCCAAAACAATGCATGTATGCATGAGTAATAAAAGGATATGGCATTCGAAAGCATGACATAGTATAAAAACAGTTACAAGTAGTGCAATGGTTCCAAAAATCATCTTAAAATCATGCTAGTTAAAAGCATATCCAGGCTAGGTTAGCTCAACC